>QNTS01004596.1:80983-98809 GCA_003317085.1 Hucho hucho
CTCTTTATCTAGTTTATGTCCCTCCCTCATCTCCTCTTTATCTAGTTTATGCCCCTCCCCCATGTCCAGGTCTTCTGTAGGTGTCCAGATGACCAAACAGAACACTGTTGTCACCATGTGACTGGGTCAAAAACTCCTTATTAAGTGATGTGGTCACTTTAATAATGTCACTTTAATAATGTTTACATACCTTGCATTACTCATCTCAAATGTATATACTGCATTCTATACTATTCTGCTTCTATACTATTCCATTCCTTTACTAGATTTGTGTGTACTAGGTATATGTTGTGAAATTGTTAGATATTACTTGTTAGATATTTCTGCACTGTTGGAACTAGAAGCACAAGCATTTCGATACACCCGCAATAACATCTGCTAAACACGTGTATCTCACCAATAAAATTTGATTTGGAGCCTTTCAGGTCACATTTCACCTCCAGGATCCAGAATCCCAGCTGCCGACCAGAGATGGCCAGGATGCACCACCAGGCCTTTTCTCTCCACAGCAAATCCTCTGCCTTCAATCAGTTGTGTGCATTTGTCCTCGTTGCGGTACCAAGTGGACACTCTTCTCAACATGCTTGTAAATCGTTTTGTTCAGGCGTTCGCACAAACCATCTGTCTGAGGGTGGAATATGCTTGTGCGTATCTGTTGAACCTGGTATAACCGACACAAGTCCTTCATCAACCGGGACATGAACGGGGTTCCGTTCAATGTATACCAAGATTATCTCCAGTTACTTGGACAATACTGCCATGTATACAACCACTGAAGAAGAGAACTTCAATACCCTCAGTCTCAAGCACTTTCAAATCGCTTACTACTGGCTCAAGAATGGAATCAAATCCATACGTTTTAAGGTACTGGGTATGGAAGAGTGCACATAAGTAAATATTTACCAAAATTGAAATAAACGTTGAGGGAACATTTCTCAAAGTATATACCTCCCAACTTGTGAATACCCTTTTTTGATCCCAATGGATTAGCAGTCTCATAGTCATCATAAAAAAAGTTGAATTTGCAATACATTTTTCTCCTTAGAAAAGAGAGGATTTTTCTTCATATATAGTCCATCTTCCAAATCAAAGTATACTCCAGCTTTAAAATTGAGCCCTGAGTTAAACATGCCACTTGGGTTCTTCAAAATTGACTGCAATGTCTGGAGAATTGGAACGTAAGAAAATGTATCAGTTATGACTATTTGATCATAAGTTCCAGTATTCGTTTCTTCGATTGTCAAATATCAAATGGTTGAACTGTTCCCTATTTTTGTATGAAATAAGCGCTTTGTTTTGATACCGAATTCAACAATGTGAAAGGATTTTCAATATCCAGAAAATAATGGATTGACAGTTTGTGTCTTTTGAAGATATACACGTAAGAGCGGTCGCTTTCGCTTGACCCTGTATCTCTTGAACTGCTTCTTCCATGGAAGATACAAAACAATTTACAGTCGTCTGACCTATACCTGCAGCCTGCAGTTGTGCAATAGCAGACGCACAAATATCAAGTGTGTTCTAGTTAGATATTGGTACAACATGGTTACAACTAGAACTTGAAGGAAAATCAGCATTACTTGGCTGATTACCAACGGCTGCTTTAGCATCCAAGTTAGCATTGAACAAAATTTGACAGTCTCCGGAATGTGCCCTGTTCAAATGCTTCCTAAAGGCTGATAATGTACCAAATGCACGACAACAAACTGCCTGTCCACATTTTAGTCTAAGAGTTCTGCCAGGGCACATTCCATGCATCAACTTGAGATGCCTCACGAGCAAGTTGGTACCTCCATGACTAGCATGGCAAACAAAACATATCATAACTTAATCGCTATTAGTGCAGGAGTCTAGCTCGGAGCTCAGCAACCCTTGGAGTCTCCTTAACCTTCCCAATGTCTATGTTGTACACAATTGTCTGTATGAATGTAACGTCCAGGCCTGGTTTAGCAGGCTGGTCTTTAGGTTGAGTTTTGGGTATTAGGTTTTTTTTGTTCTAGGTGTCATATTTCTATGTTGGGGTTGTGGTTCCCAATTAGAGGCAGCTGATTGTCGTTACCTCTAATTGGGAACCATATATATGTTTGTGCTTTTCACTAGGGTTTTGTGGGTTATTGTTTGTACTGTTGATTTGAGAGTATTATGTTCACAGTAGTTACGATCTTCATTTGTTTATTATTTTTCCCAGTTACGTCAAATCAAATATGTATACTGGAAGCATCGCTGCGTCTTGGTCCGTCACTAAAGGAGATCGTGACAGAATAACCCACCAATACAGGACCAAGCAGCGAGAGAGCCAGGATTTCTGGACGTGGGAGGAAATCCTGGCTGGAGAGGGACCCTGGACCCAGCCGGGGGAGTATCGCCGTCCTAAGGAGGAGCTAGAGGCAGCGAAGGCTGAGCGGCGGTTCTATGAGGAGCGATATGGAGTATGGACACCCGATCGGGAGAAGTATTCTGGAACTCGCCTGGCAAGGAAGCCCGAGAGGCAGCCCCAAAAAATTTGTTGGGGGGGGCACATGGGGAGTATGGCTGGTTCAGGTTGGAGACCTGAGCCAACTCCTCGTGCTTTCCGGAGGGAGCGTCGCACTGGTAAGACACCGTGTTATGCGGTGAAGCGCACGGTGTCTCCAGTGCNNNNAGATCGTGACAGAATAACCCACCAATACAGGACCAAGCAGCGAGAGAGCCAGGATTTCTGGACGTGGGAGGAAATCCTGGCTGGAGAGGGACCCTGGACCCAGCCGGGGGAGTATCGCCGTCCTAAGGAGGAGCTAGAGGCAGCGAAGGCTGAGCGGCGGTTCTATGAGGAGCGATATGGAGTATGGACACCCGATCGGGAGAAGTATTCTGGAACTCGCCTGGCAAGGAAGCCCGAGAGGCAGCCCAAATTTTTTTTTTTTGGGGGGGGGGGGCACACAGGGAGTATGGCTGGTTCAGGTTGGAGACCTGGCCAACTCCTCGTGCTTTCCGGAGGGAGCGTCGCACTGGTAAGACACCGTGTTATGCGGTGAAGCGCACGGTGTCTCCAGTGCACGTTCACAGCCCGGTGCGCGACTTGCCAGCTCCTCGCATCTGTCGTGCTAGGGGGAGTTGGCAGTCAGGAAGGAGGGTGTTGGCTCAGCGCTCCTGGTCTCGTTGTCTTGCATGGCCAGGCTTGCTTGTCCAGGATGATGAAGTAAGCATGGATGCTGCTCTTCCTGGTCCCGACTGCAAGAAGATATGGTTGGCAGCTCTGGTCAATCACATCATGGTGCTCCTGGATACTGGTTCCTGCCTGAAGACGACAAAAACAAACACCATCATTAGTTCATCATAACGGCTGCAGCACTGTCCAAGAATAAGAATGCCAATACAACCCTTTTGGAATGTCACAAGATGCTGTTCAGCTTGGGATGCAGACATCTTGCCTGGACTTTTGCGGCCTTGTGAGGAAAGAGGAATCAAATGGACCAGGAGAAGGATGGAGGAAAGGTCACCCTCCCATCCTAAACAAAGAAGAGATCCTGATTTAAAATGGTACATTTTATTTTAAATATAAATTATAAATATAAAGGACGCCTGGCTCTCGACCTTCGTACGGGAGTTGCAGCGATGAGACAAGACTGTAACTACCAATTGGATACCACAAAATTGTGGAGAAAAAGGGGTATAAAAAAATAACTCAAATATACTAATTTCAACAACAACAAAAAAAAATACAAAAAAAATGTATAATCTTTGTAAATTCTATCATAAATAGGACTGATGGAGTTGTCATATATGCAGCTAACAAAAATATATGGAAATGTCTGCTCTTCCCAAAATTACAACCAACTAATTGCAGCATTACCGCAAAAATGGAAGAGGCAAGGTTTAAAGCTGTCATCAAGGCAAAGGGTGGCTATTTGAAGAATCTCAAATATAAAATATATGTTGATTTGTTTTTTTGGTTACTACATGATTCCATATTTTATTTCATAGTTTTGATGTCGTCACTATCTACAATGTAGAACATAGTAAAAATAAAGAAAAACCCTTGAATGAGTAGGTGTTCTAAAACTTTTGACTGGTAGTGTCTTTTTTTAATACCTAAAAGGGTCCTAAAATTCCAAATCAAATAGCTAAATGATCCATGGTACCATTATGGTGTGTAATTGAAATACTTGTGTGTAGAACATGTTATGATAAAACTATGTTTGTTGTTTTAAGATTTATTATAAGAAAAACAACTTCCAAGCAAAAATATAACATTTGCTTTATTTGTTACATTACAATGATAGTATGGTTGGTTGTATATGAATGGAATTAATGTTGATGAATTCTACCCTCTTCCTTCACAGCGCAACATGTATTCAATGTCATAAACGCACGTTCTGAAACTGAGGAATTTAACATGACCATTGTAGCAGACAGTAATGAATATCTCCATGTAGATTTAAACAACAAAGAAGACGTGGTAACGTTCCCAGAATGGGGAAATTATGTAGATTGTCCTATTTGCGTCAGAGTTGCAGAGAACCGAAGAGCAGATCTTAACAATGACATTAAACTCTTTAGCCCAGAAGCTAAAAGGTACAGTATTTTATTTTATTTTTTTAGATTTTTTTCTAGACCTGGGTTCAAATTCTATTTGAAATTGCTTTAGCTTGCCTGGTACAAGGTGGGCAGAGTTTAAATATTTGTGACTTTGAGAGTATTTCAAAATCATTTCAAATTGTATTCAGACACATTTTATCCAGCAAAAATAATTTAACGATTAAAATAAATGGAAAAGACTTGATAGATTTTACTACTTGAAACTAAATGCCATCCACCTCTTGCTAGTAAGACCCTCAGGTATGTTGTGGTGGATGGTCAATACAACCACAAAAAATTAACCTGGTAAAATTAATCTTGTGGCTAGCTGTTGGTCTGAACGGACTGCCAAGCCAACATGCAGTCATAGCTAATGACCACTTTTGGAGAAAGCTAGTTAGTTAGAACCCGTAAACGTATTTTCTTATTTTTTAACCACAGTTCCTCCTGAGATAAAGTTGTATGCCAAGGAAGAAGTGAAACTGGGAATAAACAACTCTCTCGTCTGCTTCGTCAATAATTTCTTTCCTCCGCCTGTCCAAGTCAAATGGACCAAGAATGATGAGAACGTCCCCAAGGGGGTTAAAGTGGGTCAATATGCAACCAACAGTGATTACACTTTCTACCGTGTCTCCACTCTGACCTTTGAGCCACAAGAGGGAGACATCTACACCTGTATTGTGGATCACACGGCAGTAGATGAACCTCTAACCAGGACATGGGGTGATGAAATATTTATGTATCATAGTGTTACATTTACATTTTACTGAAATCTTTGTAATAAAACATGTTTAAGGAAAAAAAACATCTTCTCACAGAGTTCGAGGTGCCCCCCGTCCCAGTGTTGGTTCTGCTGTTTTCTGTGGACTGGGTCTGACTCTGGGGCTGCTGGGAGTCGCTACTGGAACATTCTTCCTCATCAAAGGAACCCAATGTCAATGATAATACACAGTATACTCTCTCTGTGTCTTGGTGATAATACACAGAATAATCTCCTATATGTTTCTGGGTGACAATACACAGTATAATCTCTATATGTCTCTGGGTGATAATACACAGTATAATTTCCTATATGTCTCTGGGTGATAATACACAGAATAATCACCTATATGTCTCTGGGTGATAAAACACAGTATAATCTCTATATGTCTCTGGGTGGCAATACACAGTACAATCTCTATATGTCTCTGGGTGATAATACACAGTATAAACTGGGTGCTTCGAGCCCTGAATGCTGATTGGCTGAATGCTGTGGTATATGAGACCATATTGAATGGGTATATTGTTGGTCGTACCTAAGAACAGCCCTTAGCCGTGGTATATTGGCCATATACCCCCACGTGCCTATGGGCACATCCAAGCAACGGAAGTGATGGATTCGGCTTCCGCTTTACTTCGCTACTGCTTCGTACCAGTGACACATTTACCAGATTCAATTATTTGAGAGTCAATTTATAGAGTATAAAAGTAAACAAGTACACGTGTAAGAACTAGCCTACTAGTAAGTCTACCTTGTTTACATAAGTATTCAGACACTTTGCTTTGAGACAAAATTGAGCTCAGGTGCATCCTGTTTCCATTTCTACAACTTCATTGGTGTCCACCTGTGGTAAATTCAATTGATTGGACATGATTTGGAAAGTCACACACCTGTCTACATAAGGTCCCACAGTTGACAGTGCATGTCAGAGCAAAAACCAAGCCATGAGGTTGAAGGAATTGTCCACAAAGCTCCGAGACGAGGCACAGATCTGAGGAAGGGTACCAAAATATTTCTGCAGCATTGAAGGTCCCCAAGAACACAGTGGCGTCCATCATTATTAAATGGAAGAAGTTTGGATCAACCAAGGACCTCTATAAGAGTGACCATCGGGGTTCTTGGTCACATCAAAACTATGAGAACACATGGAATCATGCTGTAACCCAAAAAGTAAAAAAAAAAATAATACATATTATATTTTAGATTCTTAAAAGTAGCCACCCTTTGCCTTTGGTTACTACATTGACAGAACTCTGGAGCTCTGTCAATGACCATCAGGTTCTTGGTCACCTCCCTGACCAAGGCCGTTCTACCCCGATTGATCAGTTTGGCCAGGCTGCCAGCTATAGGAAGAGTCTTGGTGGTTCCAAACTTCTTCCATTTAAGAATGGAGGCCACATTTTTTTGGTACCCATCGCCAGAGCTGTGCCTCGACACAATCCTGTCTCTGAACTTTACAGACAATTCCCTTGACCTCATGGCTTGTTTTTTGTTATGACATGCACTGTCAAGTTGTAGAAACATCTCAAGGATGATCAATGGAAACAGGATGCACCTGAGCTCAATTTCGAGTCTCATAGCAAAGGGTCTGAATACTTATGTAAATAAGGTATTTCTGTTTATTTTTAATGAATTTAAAAGAATTCTACAAACCTGTTTTCACTTCGTCATAATGGGGTATTGCGTGTAGATTGATGAGGAAAAACATTTTATCAATTTTAGAATAAGGCTGTAACGTAACAAAATGTGGAAAAAGTCAAGGGGTCTGAAATACTTTCCGAATGGGCTGTATATTAACTAACCTACTGAATCAGCATGTTCAACTCATCACAAAAAGCATTTGCAAGCGGCAACATAATGTTTTTCCGAGTCCTCATACATGGAATGTGTGGAAATGGAATAAAGGTTACTTCAAATGTTTCTGTTCGTTATATTATTTGTTATATTATGGTTGTGTGTATCCTCCTTATGGTATCATTATTTCTGGGTCGATTATTTTAATACAGTGAGGACAACCTTTTTCTAATCAAGTTATGGGAATGCTTTTATAACAAACGGCATGTTTTCAATAAAAAATAATCTAAACTGATTGGCCACACAAATGATCAGATGTTATTGCATTAATGGGGGGGTCGCTTAATATTCCCCCTCCCAAAATAAAATGATTTTGTTAATTTTTAGACATATTGACTTAATCAATATACTCCACAAGTACGTCAAATTCGTGTTTTAAAAACGTTTTTGAAGTCATGAGCTGCAGAGCTTGATAAATGGCAAGTTCATACCAGCCAGAAACAGATGACACAACTGATCTCTGAAGAAAATATTGGCTCTCATGTTCAACTACTGCAATGAGTAGATCATAGTTCATTCCTTTCAACATTCTATAATCACGATGGCTTGCTTGCAGTCATATTTGTTGTTTTTATAAGACTGAGATTTATATTGCTGAAAGACCGTCAATTAATTACCCTGCTCTTTAAATTTGAAAGTTCTTGTTGGTTTAGATTAAGTTAGTTGCAGTATGAACAACTCTGTTGCTACCAGATTTAAAGGGATAATCTGCTGTTCGGTCACCCGGTCGCGTCATGCGATTGTTAAGAATGTTCTCTAAATGCCCTCTTTTCGGCGCGCCATAGTGGTGCCCTAATTAAGTGATAATGCCCGAGGCTTCGATGGCATTATCACTTTTGTACAACGGGTTACCAACATGTTCAAATAATGAAAGACATATTTTCATCATCTTTTTGTTCTGTATCTATGGACGCGACCCAGTCGTTCGTTCTTTTTGTTCTGTATCAATAGACGCGACCCAGTCGTTTGTTCTAAATGTTCAGAGGAGCTAGCCAACAACACAACTAACACAACAACTTCGAACTGAAGCTGGAAAGACTGCAAACTAGTTGCACTTCGTTTCGGTGTACCTTTTTTCAATTGACATTTCTTTGTATATATCCACACAGAAAAATTCAACTGGTAGAGAACCGCTGCCTTATAGTGGAGATCACGTTAACTCCCCTGTCTGGGCTGATGAGACAGTGGATTTCAGTCAGATGGAACAGAGTAAATAGGCATTTTAACGTCATGGATTCAGCCGGTGGTCATTTGTGGAATAGACACCAGCTGGAATGGCTTTTAACCAATCAGCATTCAAGATTAGACCCACCCGTTGATAAACCCAGTCATTCTGGACGGAGGCTAACTACTGTTTTGTCTAAATTACACTATAGTGCCTGGAAATACGATGACATTGGTAAAGTAGTCAAATGTATAGTAGGAAACGTTGCATTATCATGTCATCAAATTTACTTTAGACAGATGGCAATGTTGTCATTAGCTAGCAATGCTAATGTTAGCGAGATACAATCTGATGGCCTCCCCTCAATCTTAGCTACCTAACGTTATACTACGCCTAAAGTATATCTGGTGACATCAAAATGGTGACAAAAGGTTTTCCTACAAATTATTTGCCTCATTTTGACTGTCATCGTATTTCCAAGCCACTGTAATGCCCTTTCGATGAAATCTTAATCAGCATGCATTGAGTAGAATGCAGAGTCGGGCATCAGTACAAAACAATATCGTTACGAAACATGCAACCCTTCTTCTCCTATGAAGTTTAATGGTGGTTGGCATCCAATAAATTTTGCATTACCGCCATCTACTAGACTGGAGTATAACTCCCTTATACCTGAAAAAATAAATACATAATAAATTAACAAATACCTACCATCTAACCCTACACTCACTAAACACCCACCACCCTACTCCACTATTTAAATCTATTTAGTCCAACCACAGCCTGAAAGGATGGGACATCACCACTTAACACACCCTGTAACTCTTCTGATGTCAAGTCTCACACACCCAAATACCTCTCTGCAGCTGCCACCACAACCTCAATTTTCTGTGACTTACATTCCATCCCTGCTGTACAGTTGATAACAATTGCTATAAATGCTAAAAAATCAAATCTTACTGAAACATACAGTACCAGTCAAAAGTTTGGACACACCTACTCATTCAAGGGTTTTCTTTATTTTTTTGCTATTTTCTACCTTGTAGAATAATAGTGAAGACATCAAAATTATGAAATAACACATGTAGTAACCAAAAAAGTGTTAAACAAATCAAAATATATTTTACATTTGAGATTCTTCAAAGTAGCCACCCTTTGCCTTGATGACAGCTTTGCACACTCTTGGCATTCTCTCAACCAGCTTCATGAGGTTGTAACCTGGAATGCATTTAAATTAACAGGTGTGCCTAGTTAAAATTTAATTTGTGGAATTTTATTTCCTGCGTCTGAGCCAATCAGTTGTGTTGTGACAAGGTAGGATTGGTATACAGAAGATAGCCCTATTTGGTAAAAGACCAAGTCAATATTATGGCAAGAACAGCTCAAATAAGTAAAGAGAAACAACAGTCAGTCATTACTTTAAGACATGAAGGTCAGTCAATCTGGAAAATTTCAAGAACTTTGAACGTTTCTTCAAGTGCAGTTGCAAAAACCATCAAGCGCTATGTGATACTGGCTCTAATGAGAACCGCCACAGGAAAGGAAGACCCAGAGTTACCTCTGCTACAGAGGATAAGTTCAGTTCAATGTTTCAAGCAGACCATCATAGTCCTTGTGCCCAAGAACACTAAGGTCACCTGCCTAAATGACTATAGACCCATAGCACTCACGTCCGTAGCCATGAAGTGCTTTGAAAGGCTGGTAATGGCTCACATGAACACCATTATCCCAGAAACCCTAGACCCACTCCAATTTGCATACCTCCCAACCAGATCCACAGATGATGAAATCTCTATTGCACTCCACACTGCCCTTTCCCACCTGGACAAAAGGAACACCTACGTGAGAATGCTATTCATTGACTACAGCTCAGTGTTCAACACCATAGTGCCCTCAAAGCTCATCACTAAGCTAAGGATCCTGGGACTAAACACCTACCTCTGCAACTGGATCCTGGACTCCCAGATGGGCCGCCCCCAGGTGGTGAGGGTAGGTAGCGATACATCTGCCAAGCTGATCCTCAACACTGGAGCCCCTCAGGGGTGCGTGCTCAGTCCCCTCCTGTACTCCCTGTTCACCCACGACTGCATGGCCAGGCACGACTCCAACACCATCATTAAGTTTGCAGACGACACAACAGTGGTAGGCCTGATCACCGACAACAACGAGACAGGGAGCAGGTCAGAGACCTGGCCGGGTGGTGCCAGAATAACAACCTATCCCTCAATGTAATCAAGGCAAGGGAGATGATTGGGGACTACAGGAGAAGGAGGACCGAGCACGCCCCCATTCTCATCGACGGGGCTGTAGTGGAGCAGGTTGAGAGCTTCAAGTTCCTTGGTGTCCACATCACCAACAAACACACCAAAAAAGTTGTGAAGAGGGCACGACAAAGCCTATTCCCCAGGATACTAAAAAGATTTGGCATGGGTCCTCAGATCCTCAAAAGGTTCTACAGCTGCAACATCGAGAGCATCTTGACTGGTTGCATCACTGCCTTGTACGGCAACTGCTTGGCCTCCGACTGCAAGGGACTACAGAGGGTAGTGCGTATGGCCCAGTACATCACTGGGGCTAAGCTGTCTGCCATACAGGACCTCTACACCAGGCGGTGTCAGAGGAAGGCACTAAAAATGGTCAAAGACCCCAGCCACCCCAGTCATAGACTGTTCTCTCCTCTACCGCATGGCAAGCGGTACCGGAGCGCCAAGTCTAGGACCAAAAGGCTTCTCAACAGCTTTTACCACCAAGCCACAAGACTCCTGAACAGATAATCAAATGGCTACCCGGACTATTTGCATTGTGTGCCCCACCTCAATCCCTCTTTTACGCTGCTGCTACTCTATGTTTATCACTTATGCATAGTCACTTTAACTATACATTCATGTACATATTACCTCAATTAGCCCGACTAACCGGTGCCTGTATATAGCCTCGCACAAGCATTTCGCTACACTCGCATTAACATCTGCTAACCTTGTGTATGTAACAAATAAAATTTGATTTGATACTGTTATAGCCCCGCTACTGTTATTTTCACTGTCTTTTGACAGTTAATTTTTTTAAATGTTTACTTATTTATTGTTCATCTAATACCAATTTTTTACTTAAATTGCACTGTTGGTTAGGGCTTGTAAGTAAGCATTCCACTGTAAGGTCTACACCTGTTGTATTAGGCGCACGTGACAAATAAACTTTGATTTGATAAGTTCATTAGAGTTACCAGCCTCAGAAATTGCAGCCCAAAATAAATGCTTCACAGAGTTCAAGTAACAGACATCTCGACATCAATTGTTCAGAGGAGACTGCGTAAATCAGGCCTTCATGGTCGAATTTCTGCAAATAAATCACTACTAAAGGACACCAATAAGAAGAGGAGACTTGCTTGGGCCAAGAAACACGAAAAATGGACATAAGACCGTGGAAATCTGTCCTTTGGTCTGATGAGTCCAACCGCTGTTTCTTTGTGAGAAGCAGAGTAGGTGAACGGATGATTTCCTCATGTGTGGTCCCCACCGGGAAGCATGGAAGAGGAGGTGTGATGGTGTGGGGGTGCTTTGCTGGTGACACTGTCAGTGATTTATTTAGAATTCAAGGCACACTTAACCAGCATGGTACCACAGCATTCTGCAGCCCTATGCCAACCCATCTGGTTTGCGCTTAGTGGGACTATCGTTTGTTTTTTAACAGGACAATAACCCAACACACCTCCAGGCTGTATAAGGGCTATTTGACCAAGAAGGAGAGTGATGGAGTGCTGCATCAGATGACCTGGCCTCCACAATCACCCGACCTCAACCCAATTGAGATATTTTGGGAGGAGTTGGACCGCAGAGTGGAGGAAAAGAATCCAACAAGTGCTCAGCACAGGGCCGTAATTATAATATATATATATTGGGGGGGGGGGGGGACACATCCCCCAAATATTCAAATATGCTCAAAATGTCCCCCCCCCAATTATTTATATAAATAAAATAAAAATGTACTATGCTACGACAGGCAACCATGCACCACCGTCCGAAATAATCCTTATCAAATGTAATCATAACTAAATTTAACAAATTGCCATTATTATTACTACCGGTTCTAGTATTACGGTGTACTGCAGTTCTGTGTGTGGTTTGTCCAAGTAGTGCTGCCGACCCCAGCAGAAGAGTTGCTTGACTGCTGCGGGTAGGTACTATCAATGTTAAACACTGTACTGTCTCTATTTCATTACTTTTAAATGTATTAAAAAGTGGAAAACTAGAATGTAATATGAGTGTTACGTAGGCTATAGAACTGTCGATTGTGATAGTTTTAACGTCAATATGTCAATACGTAATTTTGCACTGGAACTGTAATTGTGGAAATAAAAAATATTTTGCTAAAAAGTGTCAGTAATTGCATGTGGAGTGGAAACACATTTTTTTTGGTTGAAACGGGCCGATTTGCGAGTGCTAATCAATCAACCATCACTAACGTTAGCTAAGTTACCTGGAAAGTTAATTAGCCACACATTCACCCAGCGAACAAAAATGGTGCTCACAGGCGTATTCAACTAACGTTAATGTCTTTATTACGTTAATATTTGTCAGAAAGCCCACGTGAGGAAGAGGAAGGGTGGCAGTGATATTCGTCAGTTTTTTGGGCCTCAGAAAATAAGAAAACTAAGTCAAGAGGAGTGAGAAAATGAGAACCAGTCAGATGATAGAAGTACACAGTAGAAGAGATGAGTCAATGTTTCTGGATAAAATAATAATGGTTAGTAATCCATTCCTGAACATCATGGCAAGAAACACCACTTGTTTACTGATAATATTTCTTTCATGTTCACTCTGGTGCGAGAGCACGAGGATGCCAACAGGACAGGGAGAGAGAGAGAGCACGAAGATGCCGTCAGGACAGGGAGAGAGAGAGAGCACGAGGATTCCAACAGGACAGGGAGAGAGAGAGAGCACGAAGATGCCGACAGGACAGGGAGAGAGAGAGCAGGAGGATACCGACTGGACAGGGAGAGAGAGAGAGCATGAGGATGCCGACTGGACAGGGAGAGAGAGAGCACGAGGATGCCGACAGGACAGGGAGAGAGAGAGCATGAGGATCCCGACAGGACATGGAGAGCTGGTGACATGAAGGTGAGTGAGAAAAGGAGAAAATATTGATGACTGATCTGATGTCGCTGTGTTGGTGTTGTTCCTACGACATCATAATTAATGTTGGCACAACTGAGGTTAGGTTTAGGCACAGGCCCCACTTGAGGTTAGGTTTAGGCACAGGCCCCACTGAGGTTAGGGTTAGGTCAAAGGGTGGGGGGGCAGGGGAATATTCTGTCCTTGGACTGGGGTAACCGACTAACTACAGGTCAGTTGTTGCAATGATGGTCCTGGAGCAACATTAATTATGATGTCGTAGGAACAGCACCAACTGACCTGTAGTTAGTTGGTTACCAATAATGCCATCACAACAGTCTAATCCTAATGGACAGGCTCCTGTTGGCCTCCATGTCAACATTCTTTCTAGTCATTAGTTTACTGATTAGCTGGGATGACTCGGATTCAGGAGCCAAAGCCTGTTAATGTGCAACTTTCACGTGAGCTTGAAAGACAGCAGCAACAAGCGAGGAGAAATCTTATGCAGATTGTTGGGGGGGGGGGGGGGGGNGGTACAACTATTGAACTAAGCTCGTGAGGCATTTATAAGTTCTATTCTTCAAGAATCAATGGGTATATATAATTTAAGTCTAAATAAATCGATGTAGCAACTGCAGATTGCCCCTTTAAAGTAATAGTAAAAATATTTACTGTATATTAAGAGTAATTATTTATAGCCAAATAAAATATAACTGCATATTATTGTATACTAACGTGTAACTATTATATGGTAGTATAAAGGGTTTCATACCACCACATATAAAAACCTTTTATAGGTGCATTCTTTTTATTTCTCACCAGATGGACACTTTATCACCATCCTCGACCTTTGTTATTACAGAGGGGAAGATCCACAAGACGTGGAGTACATCTGGAGAGATATTTCAGACATGGTGAAGGTTATGGAATACAACAGCACTCTCAATAGATTTACTGGTTACACACCCATTGGGAGACATGAGGCTGAGCAATTTAACTCAGATCCCGTGGTCCTGGCGTCATTTCAAACTCCACTTCATTTCTTCTGCAAATTTTATGGTGCCCTCGCCTACAAAGCTGGATTAAACAACAATGGTAAGCACTTCTATGGAGAACAGTGGTGAAAAGAAAATACATTTGCAAAAGATATTTCAGGAAAAATTTATTTCACATCATAATTTTACAATATTATTTGTAAGCACCATTCTGTTGATTATTACATGAGTTACGTTTAGGTTTGACAAGTCAGGGAACTACCAGGAAGAAACCTGTCTGTGCAGTTCTTATCCAACTCCATCCCAGGGTGGAATCTTACTGAGTTTGTTTTGAGGGAATAAAAGAGAACTAGCTTGGGTATCAGTCTGACACAACACAAGACACCCCTCCATGTTGACTTGCAGCGCCTACAAGTTCTACCCCAAAAAGATCATTAGACCTGGTTGAGGAATGGACAGGAAGTGACCTCAAACATGACTGCCTCTGAGGAGCTAGACAATGGCGACTGGCACTACCAGATCCACTCCTACCTGGAGTACACTCCCACACCTGGAGAGAAGATCTCCTGCATGGTGGAGCATGCCAGCTTCACTGAACCAAAGATCCTCCACTGGGGTAAGGAAATAAGGGGACAAGGAAGTCAGGGAACAAACTGAGTGTTACTGGAAATGGTTTAGGGAAGGGAAAAGGAAGTAAGGAAGCAATGAAGTAAGGAAAGTTTGAAATAAGGGAGCAAAGAGCTCTGATAAGTGTGGGTAATTAATGATGTGTGTTGTTTTTCAAACAACTGTAACTATAACTACATTCATCTCACTACGTTTCATCCCAGACATGTCTCTGCCAGAGTCTGAGAGAAATAATATAGCCATCGGGGCGTCTGGGCTGGTGCTGGGGGTGGTCTTTGCTGCAGCTGGTCTCTACTACAACAGGAGGAAGGCCACTGGTGGGGGTGAGTATACAATGTTATATTGTCAAATACACCGGATAGGTGCAGTAATGTGTTGTTTTACAGGGTCAGCCATAGTAGTACAGCGCACATGGAGCAAATTAGGGTTAAGTGCCTTGCTCATGGGCACATCTTGTCGGCTTTCGACAAGGGATACCGTGAGATACGCTAACCGCTAGGCTACCTGCCGATCTCTATTACAGATAGTACAGTTGATTGTTCAGTCTGTTACTCTCTGCCTCGACAGTATCTATCCCCCAGGATTGTGCTGCTGTCACTATTCAAGACCAACAATATAAATGAATAATATGTTAATAACTGCTTCTTAGTCAATCAATGCTAACAACCAAAATGCACAAATGTAAAAACTCAAACTGTGGTGTATTTTGTTCAACAGGGACGGAATTGGTGCCAACAAGTCACCCATCCCAGTAATCTCTCAGTGACTACATTCCAGGTCTGCATAGTGTAAATGGCACCCTGTTCCCTATACTCCATACATTTTACCTGACAACCAAAAATACTCATTACAATCGTTGCTTAGCAAGATAGGAAAATGGTCTAATTCACACACTTATCAAGAGAACATCCCTGGTCATCCTACTGCTTCTGATCTGGTGGACTCACTAAACACACATCATTCGTTTGTAAACAATGACTGAGTTTACAAGAAAATGGTGCCGCCTGGTTTGCTTAATATAAGAAATTTGAAATTATTTATACTTTTACTTTTACTTTTGATACTGATGTATATTTTATCAATTACATTTACTTTTGATACTTAATAAGTATATTTAAAACCAAATACTTTTAGACTTACTCAAGTAGTATTTTACTGGTTGACTTTTACTTTTACTTGAATAATTTTCTATTAAGATATTTCAACTTTTACTCAAATATGACAATTAGGTACTTTTTCCACCACTGCTTATACATATAGCTTTTGTAATACTAGGGAGTGTTGGGTTTACTAATAAAACTTCCTTACCTGCTTAGATGAAGTACATCAGGTGTTTTAATTGGTCCACCACGTGAGAGAAGGGAGGAGCCAGGGAGGGAGGTAATTATTGTGTATTTTATTTGTCTTGTGTTACTATTCTATTGTTATAATTGTTTTAATCTTCATCGTTGGGAAGGGCTTGTAAGCAAGTATTTCACGGTAAAGTTTACAGCAGTTGTATACGGCACATGATTTGATTTGAGGTGAGAGTAGTAGGCCTATTGAAGTCCATTTAGCTGTTGTAACCTATTTTATCCACTAGGTGGCAGTACCTGTTCAAATGATAAACACGCTATATAGAGACCTACTGTATCTGTCTGTCTCTTTTGTCAACTCAATTCAAATCTGATTTTATTGGTCACATGCGCCGAATACAACAAGTGTAGACTTTACAGTGAAATGCTTACTTACGAACTAATTCCGAACAATGCAGAGTTTAAAAAGTAAGACAAATATTTATAGTAAAAAAATAGTAACACAATGAAAACAATAGCGAGGCGATATCCAAGGAGTACAAGTAACGAGTTGAGGTAATATGTACATGTAGGTAGGGGTAAAAGTGACTTGGCAATCAGGATAGAGAGTAGCAGCAGTGTATGTGTGTGTGTGTGTGTGTGTGTGTGTGTGTGTGTGTGTGTGTGCGTGCGTGTTGGAGTGTCAGTGTAGAATGTGTGAGTGTGTGGGTAGAGTCTAGTGAGTGTGCAGCTTTAATGTATTTGGATAAGGTGTATGTAAACTTCTGGCTTCAACTGTAGGGAAAATGTTTTTATCAAATCAAAAACTGATCAACCTCACAATCTAATTGACAAAGCGTCATGTTGGGAAACCTGATGAAGCCTGGAAGAAACACATCTCTGTCCCACCAACCCAACCCAACACATCTCTTCCTCTGAGGAAAATCTCAGATTTTCTATAATTAATTACCATCACACCTGAGTTTAATTCAGTTGAATCCAAGATGGCCAAACAGGAGTAAAATGAGATAGATCCTGTAATTACATTCAAACCTGGGCTACTTCCAAAATACCACCCTGTTCCCTATATACCACACTACTTTTACCAGAGCCCTGTGGGCCCTTGACCTTTGTTCAGAGCCCGATGCTGCTCTACCAAGCAAAAAGTCAGTAACTGCTCATGTGGTCGAAAATGAGTTAATGCCTCAATGAAACCAGTGTCCTTTAAATTTGGGCCAGACCCTACCTGTGCCTCAATGAAACCAGCGTCCTTTTAATTTAGCCCAGACCCTACCTGTGCCTCCAAGCCCCTCACCCTCTTCAATCCCCCAGGTGTCATCCATGTTCTATCCCTCTATCCCTCCATCTTACGTTCTCTCCGTCCCTCTGTCCTCTCTCTCATCTCCTCTGTCCTCTATCTCTCCATCCCCCCACCTCTCCATCCCACTGTCCACTCTCTCTCCATCTCCTCACCCATCCATCC
>QNTS01004598.1:19605-51087 GCA_003317085.1 Hucho hucho
TAGAGTCTAGTGTGTGGGTAGAGTCCAGTGTGTGGGTAGAGTCCAGTGTGTGGGTAGAGCCCAGTGTGTGGGTAGAGTCCTGTGTGTGGGTAGAGTCCTGTTTGTGGGTAGAGTCCAGTGTGTGGGTAGAGTCCAGTGTGGGGGTAGAGTCCAGTGTGGGGGTAGAGTCCAGTGTGGGGGTAGAGTCCAGTGTGGGGGTAGAGTCCAGTGTGGGGCTAGAGTCCAGTGTGGGGCTAGAGTCCAGTGTGGGGCTAGAGTCCAGTGTGTTGCTAGAGTCCAGTGTGTTGCTAGAGTCCAGTGTGTGTGCATAGAGTCTGTGCAAGAGAGTTGGTGCAAATAAGAGTCTATTTAGGTAGTCAGGGTAGCCATTTGATTGGCTATTTAGCAGTCTTGTTTAGCAATCTTATGGCTTGGGGGTAGAAGCTGTTCAGGTTACTTTTGGTTACAAACTTGGTGTTGAGGTGGGGGGGCGTTGTCGTGCCATATTCTCTCATTCAGAGGGGTTGGGTTAAATGCGTAAAACACATTTCAGTTGATGGTATTCCGTTGTACATCTGACTAGGTATCGCACTTTCCCTTTCTCAGCTGTGTTGGTGTGTGTGGACCATGAAAATTCCTTAGTGATGTGGACACTGAGGAACTTGTAGCTGTCAACCTGCTCCACTACAGCCCTGTTGGTGTGGATGAGTTAGTGATGTGAACACTGAGGAACTTGTAGCTGTCAACCTGCTCCACTACAGCCCTGTTGGTGTGGATGAGTTAGTGATGTGAACACTGAGGAACTTGTAGCTGTCAACCTGCTCCACTACAGCCCCGTTGGTGTGGATGAGTTAGTGATAGGGACAATGAGGAACTTGTAGCTGTCAACCTGCTCCTCTACAGCCCCGTTGGGGTGGATGGGTTCATGCTCGTCCCTCTGTTTCCTGTAGTACTCAATCAACTCCTTCATCTTTCTGACGCGAGGGAGATGTTGTTGTCCTGGCACCACATTGTCAGGTCTCTGACCTCCTCCCTATAGGCTGCCTCATCGTCTTCAGTGATCTGTCCTACCACCGTCATGTCGTCAGCAAATTGTATTATGGTGTTGGAGTTGTGTGCAGCCACGTAGTTGTGGGTGAACAGGGAGTACAGGAGGGGACTAAGCACGCACCCCTGAGGGGCCCCCGTGTTGATGGTCAGCGTGGCGGATGTATGCCTGGGGGTGCCATGAGGAAGTCCAGGATCCAGTTGCAGAGTGAAGCGATTCCCAGTCCTAGGGTCCTGAGCTTGGACGGGACTATGGTGTTGAATGCTGAGCTGTAGTCAATGAACAGCATTCTTACATAGTTATTCCACTTGTCCAGGTAAAAATAAAACACATGGTAAGTGGTGTTCAGTTTACATCTGAGCCCATTCAGACAATTTTCTACATTGTAGAATGACAGTGAAGATATCAAAACTATGAAATAACACATTTGGAATCATGTAGTAACCAAAAAAGTGGTAAACAAATCAAAATACATATATTGTATATTTGAGATTCTTCAAAGTAGCCACCCTTTGCCTTGATGACAGCTTTGCACACTCTTGGCATTCTCCTAACCAGCTTCATGAGGTAGTCACTTGGAATGCATTTCAATTAACAGGTGTGCCTTGTTAAAAGTTAATTTGTGGAATTTATTTCCTTCTTAAGCCAATCAGTTGTGTTGTGATAAGGTAGGGGCGGTATACAGAAGATAGCCCTATTTGGTAAAAGACCAAGTCCATATTATGGCAAGAACAGCTCAAATAAGCAAAGAAAAACGACAGTCCATCATTACTTTAAGACGCGAAGGTCAGTCAATTCTGAAAATGTCAACTTTTTAAAAAGTTTCTTCAAGTGCAGTCGCAAAAACCATCAAGCACTATGATGAAACTGGCTCTCATGAGGACCGCCACAGGAAAGGAAGACCCAGAGTTACCTCTGCTGCAGAGGATAAGTTCATTAGAATTAACTGCACCTCAGAAATTGCAGCCCAAATAAATGCTTCACAGAGTTCAAGTAAACAGACACATCTCAACATCAACTGTTCAGAGGAGACTGCGTGAATCAGACCTTCATGGTAACGAATTGCTGCAAAGAAACCACTACTAAAGGACACCAATAAGAACTAACCTTTTATGTTGGTTTTGAACACTGTTGTTCTTGTCGTTCCTTGCGGTGGTTCAACAACTAATGAATTAAGAGCTATCACTGTGACAACAGGTCAGGATTCCTCCTGAGGAAAAAGGCTTTGTCATCAAAGCAGTGACAGATGCTCAGAGTGGATCTGCGTCCCAAATGGCAACCTATTCCCCATATAGTACACTACTTTTGACGAGGGCCCTTAGGGAATAGGATGCCATTTGCGCTGCACCCTGGGGCTAACACAACAACAGAGAGTAGAGAGCGGTTGCTGATAACAAAAACATGCTATGCTGCATTAAAAACTACATCCAGAGGTGTTTGTATTTTATTATGTAGCCACAGCTCGCTCTCTCTCTCTCTCTCTCTCTCTCTCTATCTCTCTCTCTCGCTCTCTCTCTGTGTCTCACTCTCTCTCTTAATTCAATTCAAAAGGGCTTAATTGGCTTAGGAAACGTGTTTACATTGCCAAAGCAAGTGAAATTAACAATAAACAAAAGTGAGGAGACACAAAACAACCTAAAAACAACTAGAAATGAACAGTGAACATTGCACTCACAAAGGGTTCTCTCTCTCTCCTCTTTCTCAATTCAATTAAATTCAAAGGGCTTTATTGGCATGGGAAACATATGTTAACATTGCCAAAGCAAGTGAAATAGATAATAAATCAAATGAACAGTAAACATGACACTCAAAAATGTTTCAAAGGAATAGATCCATTTTAAATGTCATATTATGTATATATACAGTGTTGTAACAATGTGCAAATAGGAAAATAAATAAATATGGGTTGTATTTACAATGGTGTTTGTTCTTCCCTGGTTGCCCTTTTCTTGTGGCAACAGGTCACAAATCTTGGTGCTGTGATGGTATACTGTGATATTTCACCTAATATATATTGGAATTGATCAAAATTGGATTTGTTTTCAAATTCTTTGAGTCTGTGTGGAAGAGGTTAGGAAGTGCATCTCAGTTTCTACGGCGGCCTTTCTCAATAGCAAGGCTATGCTCACTGAGTCTGTACATAGTCAAAGCTTTCCTTAAGTTTGGGTCAGTCACAGTGGTCAGGTATTCTGCCACTGTGTACTCTCTGTTTAGGGCCAAATAGCATTCTAGTTTGCTCAGTTTTTTTGTTAATTCTTTCCAAAGTAATTATCTTTTTGTTTTCTCATAATTTGGTTGGGTCTAATTGAGTTGCTGTTCTGTGGGGTCTGTTTGTGTTTGTGAATAGAGCCCCAGGATCAGAGTGCTTAGGGGACTCTTCTCCAGGTTCATCTCTCTGTGTACAGTAGGTGGTGGCTTTGTTATGGAAGGTTTGGGAATCGCTTCCTTTTAGGTGGTTGAAGAATTTAATGGCTCTTTTCTGGATTTTGATCATTAGCGGGTATCAGCCTAATTCTGCTCAGCATGCATTATTTGGTGTTTTACGTTGTACACAGAGGATATTTTTGCAGAATTCTGCAATTCAAAGTCTCAATTTGGGGTTTGTCCCGTGTCGTGAATTTTTGGTTGGTGAGCTGACCCCAGACCTCACAACCATAAAGGGCAATGGGTTCTATAACTGATTCAAATATTTTTTGTATGTCGAATTTTATGTTCCTTTTGATGGCTTACAAGGCCCTTCTTGCCTTGTCGCTCAGATCATTCATAGCTTTGTGGACGCTACCTGTGGCGCTGATGTTTAGGCTAAGGTATGTATCGTTTTTTGTGTGCTCTAGGGCAACCGTGTCTAGATGGAATTTGTATTTGTGGTCCTGGCAACTGGATCTTTTTTGGAACACCATTATTTTTGTCTTACTGAGAGAGATTTTCTCTTGCTCTCTCTCGCTCTCTCTGTCTCTCTCTCTCTCTATCTCTCTCTTGCTCTGTATCTCTGTGTCTCTGTCTCTCCTCTCTCGCTCTCTCTCTCCCTCTCGCTCTCTCTCTTTCACTCTTTCTCTGTCTATCTGTCTCTCTCTGCCTCTATCTTTATCTCTATCTCTCTATCTCTATCTCTCTCTCTCGCTCTCTCTCTCTCGCGCTCTCTCTCTCTCTCTCTCTCTCTCTCTATGACCCATTTTATTTTGTTAGCAGCCCTTTTCTCTCTCATCCTTCAACTTTTCTCTCTCATCCTTCACCACAGAAAGAAAAACACAGTTGTATGGGTCTGCAGGACAATGTCTGACTCAGGATTTCTAAGGATCCGTCTTCCTACAGGATCAATGGGTACTTTAAACTGCTTTAAGCTTTTGTATGTGTGAAGTAAACCAGGCTTACCTAACTATTTCTGAGATTCAAAGCATTCATGATAAATATACATGCGGTGGAGATAATGAGAAAGAGGGTGTTACACAGCGTGATATTGCATATTAGTTCCTTTCAGGGACTGAATATATAATGTAGCTACCGGTTTTAAATTCATGAAGCAAATTACCTCGTTGTTTGGTATTGTTTTATGAGTTTTATAATTACAGTTCACCTCATGCTAACGCAATTTAACTGCATTACAAGACATAGTTGGAAGTATTTATCTACTACACTGAGTGATGTTGGATTAAATGAAGGGGAAAATAACATAAAATGATGTCCCAAAGACTGTTTTAATATGCAACCTGTGCTCCCTGATGGGAATTGTAATAATATTGGTGAAAAGACCAGCAGAATAACTCTAAGTGTGGTCAATTGTCACGACCTCCGCCGAAGTCGGTGCCTCTCCTTGTTCGGGCGGCGTTCGGCGGTCGACGTCACCGGTCTTCTAGCCATCATCGATCCACTTTTCATTTTCCATTTGTTTTGTCTTGTTTCCCCAGACAACTTATTACTTGTCTTTCATTTAACCCTCTGGTTCCCCCATGTTTGTGTGTGTAAAGTACAGATACCCCCAAAATACTTCTTAAGCAGTACTTTCAAGTATTTTTACTTAAGTACTTTACCCCACTGTCCTCCCACTACCACTCAGGAAAGCGCATGTGCCAAGACCAGAGTGGGTACAGTCGTTATTTAACACGTTTTTATTTTCTGACAAAACCATCAGTAGACTTGAAAATGCAACAGGATCCCGTTTAACTGGTATTTTTTATTCAGTGTATGGGAATTTAACCGCAAAATGTATTTCTTTGTTCACTACGTCATCACACACAGCCTTTTATCCGCAACAAGTCAATGTAACGGAAACACATTTCTGGTTAGAAAATGCGGTGTCTAAACACTAAGGGGTTGTTCTGGCTCATATTGAGTCAATATTAACCCTCTCCAATCACCCATAACACTCATAACAGACACATTCAAGTCAGAAGCCTTTATTGGTTAAACAGAGAATGGCAGAGCAACAATCAAAAGTACGCTGCCAATTTACAGCAGCTCTAACTTTAAGTGCACTTCATTCAGCTCGCCCGATGTGTGGCATGATGAATCAAGCGCACCTACTCTGTTTTCAACTTTCTCCCAGATTTCCAATATGCACCAATCAGCACTGCTAAAATCTGATAGAATTGGTGGATGTTTATTAGGTTGCAAGATCTCCTGGCTCTATACAGCTTAATGGAATGGAACTCAGCAGGTTAGGGAGAGAGAACATTTATGTACTGGATAATGTATTGGTCCATATTTTACTTTCAGCCTATATTTGCTGGGTGTTGAACCAAATTCTTTATTTCCAGCAGAGATTTGAGTGAGATGTTGAGTCTCAACCAAAGCCTATTTCTTGCCAAATCTCTGCGGCACAGCCATGCCCCAGATATGTCCTGGAGCCTGCTCCCAGTCTCTGGACTGTATCCTGTCCCCCATCATCAAGTCTCCTCTGCTGTCACGACCAAACCTGCAGGGGAGATAGCAGTCATGTTACAGTATCAGGTAGCCCCCCAATGTCACCCTATTCCCTATGTAGTGCACTACCCTAAATGGCCCTGGTCATAAGTAGTCTCCCTCATAAGGAATAGGGGGCTCCCAAGTGGCGCAGCGGTCTAAGGCACTGCATCTCAGTGCCAAAGGTGTCACTACAGACCCTGGTTTGAATCCAGGCTGTATCACAACCAGCTGTGATTGGGAGTCCCATAGGGCGGCGCACAATTGGCCCAGCATCGTCCGGGGTAAGCCGTCATTGTAAATAAGAATTTGTTCTTTACTGACTTGCCTAGTTAAATAAAGGTTAAATAAAATAAAAATAAGGGACCCTGAGAAGTTGAACTGCTGATGCAGTTGGTGGAACTGAGTGAATTACTATTATCAATATAATGTTGTTTTCATTGCTTGAATAAAGTAGGAGAACTCTGAATAGAGAATCAGCAATGAAGTCTATTGAAAGGAGCTGAATACATGAAAATATTTCCTAAATGCACATTATATACTACATTCTGGGCCGCTCCACTGATTTTGAGAAGTGTAACTTGGTAAAAATAAAGAGCACATGTTCACCTTCATAAAAAAACAAGTTTTCCCATTTCAAGATGTTAAATTAAAAAATGACCATGGTAAGTTCCTATTAAGTGCCAAATAAAGTAACAGAGTTGTCTGTAACAGGGTTGACTGTAACAGGGTTGACTGTAACAGGGTTGACTGTAACCGGGTTGACTGTAACCGGGTTGACTGTAACAGGGTTGACTGTAACAGGGTTGATGATTTCATCCATAAATCAGCCATAAATCCTCTTGTGACAGAGGAAACGGAAACTTGTTGTGTGGAACAGGGAGGGACAATTCAATGCAAGCTACACACAAAAAAAAAGTATAATTGTTAAAACATTTCTAGCCTGTCTATTATTGGGTAACGTGGTTAAAACATTTCTAGCCTGTCTATCATTGGGTAACGTGGTTGGCGTGTTATACTCAACCAGCTCAGATTTCTACCACAAAACACCAGAAAATGACCAAAAAGAGTTCAACCATCTCACCTGCTTTTACAGTATGATTTGACTATTAGACGTTCAATGTTTCTATTGAAAACAACAATATTTAAAAAGGACTAGTTTCACCATATTAAAATGAGAGTTCAGTTCACGTAACAGGGTTGACATTAAAATGAGGGACGGACGTAAATGAATCACTAACCACATGAAATAAATAATCATCTTCAGAAAATGAAGCAGCAGAATAATTAGAGCTTTACAATGGTGGTAAAACTTGGACAAAATGTTTTATTTAAGTGGGTTGAACTCTTCCTAGAAGTGACACAGGGTTGACGGAGGGTCATGTTAAAATGCTGCATTTTGACATGCCTTTACTCATATTAAAAATAAATAAATAAAGAATCAGATGTATTGAATTCTCCATGTGATCTATATTCATGGCGCTTCATTTAATATAACAAGCTTTTAAAATCCACAATTGGTGGACATTTTCTACTTTAAATATCAAAGGGCCAAAAGGCACTCTTTTCATGGAACAACTCAACTGTGTAATTTTGTGATTCTGCAGATAGGCTACTCGACTCTGAGAGGTGACGTTATGTTTATATGCAGTATATATGTATATATTACACAGTGAACTGCTACGTCTGAGGCTGGTGAGGGAAAAGAGGTGACATACTAACACAGATCCTCACCTCTGAGGCTGGTGGAGAACAGAGGGGTTCCTGGTGTTTCTCTGGAGCAGCGAGTGAATCACAGCGGCTAGAAGACGATCGTCCAACTCGTCAACCCCTCCCACGTGCTCACCCTCCTGTCAAACAACCAAACGTTGTTAGACAGATAGAAATGCTACAAATAGAGCCGACATGATTCCTTATTCTATGTAAAAAATATAGATATGTTTGTTCTACATATCATTTTTCTATCTGAATGTTCCAAAACATTGCTCCGTGCTAAATGCACCCCAGACTTGTTTTGTAGTGGTCAGTCTTACCAGTGCCAGCACTTCTCCTGATTCCCCCGGCAGATTGTTGTTCTCCACACCCCTCTCCTCCTGCAGACACTGACCCACCCCAGCCATGGCTAGCACCAGACCCACCAGGACCACCCACAGCGCTGTGTCCACGTTCATGCTTCTGTTCTCTGGGTGGGTGGTGAGGACGTTGGACGGATGGATGGAAGACGGACGGAGGATGGAGCTCACACCTGTCGTTGGAATAAAACCAATAGATAAAGAAGAAGACTATATTAGAATGTTTTACCTGGTAAGCAAGTTTTAAAAACCGAAGCCGTAGGATGGATGGATGAGGGATAGAACAAAATCTCTCACCTATCACTGTTCTTTTCTGCTCTTATCTGCGGATGCTGGTCTTTAGGCGAGATGGTCTTGGTCTTGCTCTGTCTTGTTGTTCTGGAGCCCAGCTGCCCTGACATGGATGATGGGTGCATATAGCTGGCTTTATATGCCGACACACGCCCACTGCTTTCTGAGCCTCAGGAGCCTCAGGAGATGGGGCAGATGAATGGTCAGTGGGTCAGGGGACTGGGAAGCACTGTAGGGACCAGGGAGAGTGACAGTGGTGTTATTAGGCCACCACAGGAGGAAGAACGGCTCTTAATATGATGGTAGCCCACGTCCATTTGGTGGGATAAGGGGAGGCAGATGTGCATTAAGGGTCCCTGAAGTGACAACACACACACACACACACACACAGAAAGTAACTGTGCATTATAGGGCCTCGAAGGTTCCCCGTGACTAAACAGTGTTATTAAACAGATACATCTTTTCAAATGGATTCTGATCCATTTACAACTTTCACAATATCAGCCAGTTGTCTACAGGAACATTCAGTTGCCTATAGGCATCACAGTGAAAGGTGATGGACTTGTATGATGGACTTGTATGCACCTTACATCGTACAGCAACATTCAGTTGTGGGTATAGCACCATGAGAAGAGATGGAGGGAAACTATGACTACAAACGACCTCTCCCTCTCGCTAAGATACCAACATTGACAATACTAGATAGACTACCCAGCAAATACAGAACCAAGGAGTTGTCTGTAGGTTTCACCATGTAAAAGATAGACAAAACACATCAACTACTAATTAGGGCATGTCTTGCATTTTTTATTTATTTAACTAGGCAAGACAGTTAATAACAAATTCTTATTTACAATGACGGCCTATACCGGCCAAACCCAGATGATGCTGGGCCAATTGTGTGCCGCCCTATGGGACTCCCAATCACAGCCAGATGTGATACAGCCAAAATGTGTATATATGCCATGTTCTCGTGCTGGTCTGAACTAGGAAACTCTGAACATTTCCCGACTTGCTAACTGGTTGAACACGGCACGTGTATAACTACAACCAGTTAGAAAGTTGGAAATATCAGAGTTTCCTAGTTTCCGACTAGCAAGTGAACGCAGCATTATTCCAACTATGACAACAACAACAACAAAAAAACAGTTGAAACGTCCTAAACAACTAAGCACTTAAGAGCAAATACCAGTATGCAGATTCATGTTTATTCTATATGAACTCCGTTAACACATAGCATAGGTTGTATAGGCTACACTGTTTCATGTTTGATGAACAAGGTTCAGATTTGTGACCCGTCGGGTTTTGTTTGTCATGTTCTTCTTACCTGGTGACTGACAGTGACTGATGTAACCAGTGTGAAATGGGATAGCTAGTCAGTGGTTCGCCGTAGTAAACGTTTCAATCGGTGACGTCACTCGCTCTGAGACCTCGAAGTAGTTGTTTCCCTAGCTCTGCAGTGGGCCGCGGATTTTGTGAAGTGATGGGTAACGATGCTTCGTGGGAAGCCAGTTGTTTTCGTGTACAGCGGGTCCCTGGTTAGAGCAAGGAGAGGGACAGAAGGAACACTGTTACTTTGCCTGTGCCTGTGTGTGTGTGATGGCAAATAAGATCCCAGTCTGTCACTCTCTGGCTGCGTTTACACAGGCAGCCCAATTCGTTTTTCAAAGCTGATCTGATTGGTTAAAAATATATATATATTTATATATATATATCAGAAAAGGACTGCCTGTGTTAACGCAGCCTCTGTGGCCCCTACAGAGTAACCAACTTACCGCCAATAGACTGTCTTATTAAGACTAATGTGTTCTCTATCCTCTTATTGTTATCAGACTAACCCCCCAACGCCGCTGACTGTTCCACCATTACTCACCATGACAACCAGGATGACACAAGCACACACAGACACACACACACACACACGCACACACACATAAAGGCACGCACACGCACACACGTACTAGTGAGCACATGCACACACACACGCACACACACAAACACACACAGGTCTTTGATTCGGTGACAAAGATAATTTCACAGAGCTAGTTCGTGATTATATTATTTTAAAGA
Source organism: Hucho hucho (assembly GCA_003317085.1). NCBI lineage: Eukaryota > Metazoa > Chordata > Actinopteri > Salmoniformes > Salmonidae > Hucho > Hucho hucho. The sequence goes on from QNTS01004598.1 coordinate 29,965, forward strand.
GTGTGCCGTCAAATCAAATTTTATTTTTCACATGCACCTTACAGTGAAATGCTTACTTTACAAGCCCTTAACCAACAATGCAGTTTTAAAAAAACAAAAAAAAGTAAGAGATAAGTATAACAAATAATTAAAGAGCAGCAGTAAATAACAATAGCGGGGCTATATACAGGGGGTGCCGGTTCAGAGTCAATGTGTCAATGTGCGGGGGCACCGGTGTCGAGGTGATTGAGGTAATTATGGACATGGAGGTAAAGTTATTAAAGTTACTATGCATAGATAATAACAGAGAGTAGTAGCAGCGTAGAAGGGGAGGGGGGGCGCAATTCAAATAGTCTGGGATTCCATTTGACTAGATGTTCAGGAGTCTTATGGCTTTGGGGTAGAAGCTGTTTAGAAGCCTCTTGGACCAAGACTTGGCGCTCCGGTACCGATTGCCGTGTGGTAGCAGGGAGAACAGTCTATGACCAGCGTGGCTGGAGTCTTTGACAATTTTTAGGGCCTTCCTCTGACACCGCCTGGTATAGAGGTCCTGGATGGCAGGAAGCTTGGCCCCAGTGATGAACTGGGCCGTACGCACTACCCTCTGTAGTGCCTTGCGGTCGGAGGCCGAATAGTTGCCATACCAGACAGTGATGCAACCAGTCAGGATGCTCTCGATGGTGCAGCTGTAAACCTTTTTGGATCTGAGGACCCATGCCTCTTCACAACTGTCTTGGTGTGCTTGGACCATGTTAGTTTGTTGGTGATGTGGACGGCAAGGAACTTGAAGCTCTCAACCTGCTCCACTACAGCCCCATCGATGAGAATGGGGGCGTGCTCGGTCCTCCTTTTCCTCTAGTCCACAATCATCTCCTTTGTCTTGATCACGTTGAGGGAGAAGTTATTGTCCTGGCACCACACGGCCAGGTCTCTGACCTCCTCCCTATAAGCTGTCTCGTTGTTGTCAGTGATCAGGCCTACCACTGTTGCATCATCAGCAAACTTAATGATGGTGTTGGAGTCGTGCCTGGCCATGCAGACATGAGTGAACAGGGAGTACAGGAGGGGATTGACCACGCACCCCTGAGGGGCCCCCGTGTTTGTGTTTGTATTTGTATTTATTATGGACCCGCTTTAGCTGCTCCAAAAGCAGCAGCTACTCTTCCTGGGGTCCAGCAAAATTAAGTCAATTTATAAAATTTTAAAACATTACAATACATTCACAGATTTCGCAACACACTGTGTGCCCTCATGCCCCTACTCCACCACTACCACATATCTACAGTACTAAATCCATGTGTATGTATAGTGCGTATGTTATTGTGTGTGTGTGTGTGTGTGTGTGTGCTTGTGTGCACGTGTCTGTGCCAATGTTTGTGTTGCTTCACAGTCCCCGCTGTTCCATAAGGTGTTTTTTTATTTTTTTTTACTGCATCAGTTACTTGATGTGGGTCGGCAGGGTAGCCTAGTGGTTAGAGCGTTGGACTAGTAAGCGAAAGGTTGCAAGTTCAAATCCCCGAGCTGACAAGGTACAAATCTGTTGTGCTGCCCCTGAACAGGCAGTTAACCCACTGTTCCTATGCCGTCATTGAAAATAAGAATTTGTTCTTAACTGACTTGCCTAGTTAAATAAAGGTAAAAATAAAAAAAAATGTAGTAGTACTGTGTGCCTCCCATAGTCTGTTCTGGACTTGGGGACCTGTGAAGAGACCTCTGGTGGCATGTCTTGTGGGGTATGCATGGGTGTCTGAGCTGTGTGCCAGTAGTTTAGACAGACAGCTCGGTGCATTCAATAACTCTCATAAATACAAGTAGTGATGAAGTCAATCTCTCCTCCACTTTCAGACAGGAGAGATTGACATGCATATTATTAATATTAGCTCTCTGTGTGCATCCAAGGGCCAGCCGTGTTGCTCTGTTCTGAGCCAATTGCAATTTTCCAAAGTCCTTTTTTATGGCACATGACCACCCGACTGAACAGTAGTCAAGGGGCCTAAACAGCTACCCTTGGGAATTCCTGATTCTAAAACTCTTTATCCACATTATAGCCTGGGGTGTAAAGCCATAACACATCTGTTTTTCCAGCAGCAGACTATGATTGATGATGTCAAAAGCCTGAAGTCTAACAAGACAGCCCCCACAATCATTGTATCATAATTTCTCTCAGCCAATCATCAGTCATGTGTATAAGTGCTGTGTTTGTTGAGTGTCCTTCCCTATAAGCATTCTGTTGTCAATTTGTTTACTGTAAAATAGCATTGCATCTGGTCAAACACAATTTTTTCCCGAAGTTTACTAAGGGTTGGTAACAGGCTTGAGTGTTGAGGATCAGCGTGGCGGATGTGTTGTTACCTACCCTTACCACCTGTGGGTGGCCCGTCAGGAAGTCCAGGATCCAGTTGCAGAGGGATGTGTTTAGTCCCAGGGTCCTTAACTTAGTGATGAGCTTTGAGGGCACTATGGTGTTGAACACTGAGCTGTAGTCAATGAATAGCGTTCTCACATAGGTGTTCCTTTTGTCCAGGTGTGAAAGGGCAGTGTGGAGTGCAATAGAGATTGCATCATCTGTTGATCTGTTGGTGCGGTATGCAAATTACAGTGGGTCTAGGTTTTCTGGGATAATGGTGTTGATGTGAGCCATGACCAGCCTTTCAAAGCATTTCATGGCTACAGACATGAGTGCCACAGGTCGGTATTCATTTAGGCAGGTTACCCTAGGTCTGGACCCAGCCCTGTGCAACTGGGTCCTGGACTTCCTGACGGGCCGGCCCCAGGTGGTGAGGGTAGGTAACAACATCTCCACCCCGCTGATCCTCAACACTGGGGCCCCACAAGGGTGCATTCTCAGCCCTCTCCTGTACTCCCTGTTTACCCATGACTGCGTGGCCAAGCACGCATCCAACTCAATCATCAAGTTTGCTGACAACACTACAGTGGTAGGCTTGATTACCAACAACGACGAGACGGCCTACAGGGAGGAGGTGAGGGCCCTCGGAGTGTGGTGTCAGGAAAATAACCTCTCACTCAACGTCAACAAAACAAAGGAGATGATCATGGACTTCAGGAAACAGGAGAGGGAGCACCCCCCTATCCACATCGACGGGACAGTAGTGGAGAAGGTGGAAAGTTTTAAGTTTTAAGTTCCTCGGCGTACACATCACGGACAAACTGAAATGGTCCACCCACACAGACAGCGTGGTGAAGATTGCACAACAGCGCCTCTTCACCCTCAGGAGGCTGAAGAAATTCGGCTTGTCACCAAAATCACTCACAAACTTCTACAGATGCACAATCGAGAGCATCCTGTCGGGCTGTATCACCGCCAGGTACGGCTATTTCTCCGCCCACAACCGTAAGGCTCTCCAGAGGGTAGTGAGGACTGCACAATGCATCACCAGGGGTAAACTACCTGCCCTCCAGGACACCTACACCACCTGATGTCACAGGAAGGCCAAAAAGATCATCAAGGACAACAACCACCCGAGCCACTGCCTGTTCTATCATCCAGAAGGCGAGGTCAGTACAGGTGCATCAAAGCTGGGACCGAGAGACTGAAAAACAGCTTCTACCTCAAGGCCATCAGACTGTTAAACAGCCATCACTAACACTGAGTGGCTGCTGCCAACATACTGACTTAAATCTCTAGCCACTTTAAATAATAGGAATTGGATGTAACAAATGTATCACTAGCCACTTTATACAATTTTGCATACAATGTTTACATATCCGACATTACTCATATCAAATGTATACACTGTACTCTAAACCATCTACTGAATCTTGCCTATGCCGTTCGGCCATCGACTCAAATCTCTAGCCACTTTAATAATTATAATTGGATTAAATAAATGTATCACTAGCCACTTTAAACGATGCCATTTATATAATGTTTACATATCCTACATTACTCATATCACATGTATATACTGTACTATATACCATCTACTGCATCTTGCCTATGCCAGTCAGCCATCGCTCATCCATATATTTATATGTACATACTCGTATTCATTCCTTTACTCTTGTGTGTATAAGGTAGTTGTGAATTTGTTAGATTACTTGTTAGATACTACTGCATGGTCGGAACTAGAAGCACAAGCATTTCGCTACACTCGCATTAACATCTGCTAACCATGTGTATGTGACAAATACAATTTGATTTGATTTGACCTTAGTGTTCTTGGGCACAGGGACTGTGGTGGTCTGCTTGAAACATGTTGGTACTACAGACTCAGACAAGGAGAGGTTGAAAATGTCAGTGAAGACACTTGCCAGTTGGTCAGCGCATGCTCGGAGTACACGTCCTGGTAATCCGTCTGGCCCTGCGGCCTTGTGAATGTTAACCTTTTTAAAGGTCTTGCTCGTGATCAAACTGTCGTCCGGAACAGCTGATTCATGCATGTTTCAGTGTTACTTGCCTCTAAGCAAGCATAGAAATGATTTAGCTCATCTGGTAGGCTCGTGTCACTGGGCAGCTCTCGGCTGTGCTTCCCTTTGTAGTCTGTAGTAGTTTGCAAGCCCTGCCACATCCGACCAGCATCGGAGCCGGATGTGCTTGTACGATTCGATCTTAGTCCTGTATTGACACTTTGCCTGTTTGATGGTTCGACGGAGGGCATAGCAGGATTTCTTTAAAGCTTCTGGGTTAGAGTCCCGCTCCTTGAATGCGGCAGCTCTACCCTTTAGCTCAGTGCGAATGTTGCCTGAAATCCATGGCTTCTGGTTGGGGTATGTACGTACAGTCACTGTGGGGACAACGTCCTGAATGCGCTTATTGATAAAGCCAGTGACTGATGTGGTGTACTCCTCATTGCCATCAGAAGAATCCCGAAACATATTCCAGTCTGTGCTAGCAAAACAGTCATGTAGTTTAGCATCTGCTTCATCTGACCACTTTTTTATAGACAGAGTCACTGGTGCTTAATGGTTGCTTGTAAGCAAAAATCAAAAGGATAGAATTATGGTCAGATTTGCAAATGGAGGGCGAGGGAGAGCTTTGTACGCGTCTCTGTGTGTGGAGTAAAGGTGGTCTAGAATTTTTTTCCCCCTCTGGTTGCACATTTAACATGCTGATAGAAATGAGGTTAAACTGATTTAAGTTTCTCTGCATTAAAGTCTCCGGCTACTAGGAGCGCCGCCTCTGGATGAATGTTTTCCTGTTTGCTTATGGCGGTATACAGCTCATTGAGTGCGGTTTTAGTGCCAGCTTTGGTCTGTGGTGGTATGTAGACAGCTACGAAAATACAGATGAAAACTCTCTAGGTATATTGTGTGGTCTACATCTTATTATGAGATACTCTACCTCAGGCAAGCAAAACCTTGAGACTTCCTTAGATATTGTGCTCCAGCTGTTGTTTACATAAATGCATAGGTCCCCGCCCTGTGTCTTACCAGAGGCTGCTGTTCTGTCCTGCCGATAGAGTGTATAACCCGCCAGCTGTATGTTCTTAATGTCGTTGTTCAGCCACGACTCTGTGAAACATTAGATATTACAGTTTTTAGTGTCCCTTTGGTTGGATATACGTGCTTCAGTTCGTCCCATTTATTTTCCTGCTATTGAACGTTAGCTAGCAGGACGGAAGGCGAAGGCAGATAAGCCACTCGTTGCCTGATCCTCACAAGGCACCCTGATCTTTTTCTGCAAAATCTCTGTTTCCTTCTCCAGCGAATGACGGGGATCGGGCCTGGTCAGGTGTCTGTAGTGTATCCCTCCCGTCCGACTCATTGAAGAAAAACTCTGTCTAATCTGAGGAGGTAGATGTCCAGAAGCAATTTTCAGTCATAAGAGACGGTAGCAGCAACATTATGCACAAAACAAGTTACGAAAAACGTGAAAAAACTAACAAAATAGCATGGTTGGTTAAGAGCCGTTAAGATGGCAGCCCTACCCTCCGGCGCCATCACCATAGGCCATTTTGTTATCTGTGCATTGAACCATGCAGGCAATTGTATTTCAACAAGATAAAGGAACAACAGTCAACTCTTAGTACTATTACACTGTGCACATTTATTTTATATAAGGATACCTCTGCATTCATTCTCTAAACAATGTACTCTTACATATGAACAGTTTTTACAAAATGTTTAAGTATTCTTGGCATTTGGATATATATATTTGTAATTATTTATTTAACTTTTATTTAACTAGGCAAGTCAGTTAAAGAACAAGTTCTTATTTACAATGACGGCCTACTCCGGCCAAACCCGGACGACGCTGGGTCAATTGTGCGCCGCTTTATGGGACTCCCAATCACGTCCGGATGTGATGCAGCCTGGATATACATACATCACCAGTCAACCGTTTGAACACACCTAATCATACAAGGGTTTTTCTTTATTTTTACTATTTTCTACATTGTAGAATAATAGTGAAGACATCAAAGCTATGAAATAACACATATGGAATCATGTAGTAACCAAAAAAAGTGTTAACCAAATCAAAGCATATTTTAGATTTTAGATTCTTCAAAGTAGCCACCCTTTGCCTTGATGACAGCTTTGCACACTCTTGGCATTCTCTCAACCAGCTTCACCTTGAATGCTTTTCTAACAGTCTGGAAGAAGTTCCCACATGTGCTGAACACTTGTTGGCTGCTTTTCCTTCACTCTGCGATCCATCTCATCCCAAACCATCTCAATTGGGTTGAGGTCGGGTGATTGTGGAGGCCATCTGATGCAGCACTCCATCACTCTCCTTCCTGGTGAAATAGCCCTTACACAGCCTAGAGGTGTGTCGGGTCATTGCCCTGTTGATAAAACAAATTATAGTCACTAAGCGCAAACCAGATGGGATGGCATATCACAGCAGAATGCTGTGGTAGCCATGCTGGTTAAGTGTGCCTTGAACTCTAAATAAATCACTGAAAGTGTCACCAGCAATGCACCCCCACACCAACACACCTCCTCCTCCATGCTTCACTGTGGGAACCACATACGCATAGATCATCCATTCACCTACTCTGCGTCTCACAAAGACACTGCTGTTGGAACCAAAAATCTCACATTTGGACTCATCAGTCCAAAGGACAGATTTCTACCAGTCTAATGTCCATTGCTCGTGTTTCTTGGCCCAATCAAGTCTCTTCTTCTTATTGCTGTCCTTTAGTAGTGTTTTCTTTGCAGCAATTCGACCATGACAGCCTGATTCTTGTAGTCTCCTCTGAACAGTTGATGTTGAGATGTGTCTGTTACTTGAACTCTGTGAAGCATTTATTGGGGCTGCATTTTCTGAGACTGGTAACTCTAATGAACTTATCCTCTGCAGCAGCGGTTACTCTGGGTCTCCCTTTCCTGTGACGGTTTCATCATAGCGCTTGATGGTTTTTGCGACTGCACTTGAAGAAACTTTAAAAGTTATAGAAATTTTTCCCGAATTGACTGACCTTCACATTTTAAAGTAATGATGGACAGTCGTTTCTCTTTGCTTATTTGAGCTGTTCTTGCCATAAAATGGATTTTGCCTTTTACCAAATAGGGCTATCTTCTTTATACCATAGCTACCTTGTCACAACACAACTGATTGGCTCAAAAGCATTAAGACGGAAATAAATTCTACGAATTAACTTTTAACAAGGCACATCTGTTAATTGAAATGCATTCCAGGTGACTACCTCATGAAGCTGGTTGAGAGAATGCCAAGAATCTGCAAAGCTGTCTCAAGAATCTCAAATATAAAATATATTTTGATTTGATTAACACTTTTTTGGTTACTACAGTATATGATTCCATATGTGTTATTTCATAGTTTTGATGCCTTCACTATTATTCTACAATGTAGATAATTGTAAAAATAAAGAAAAACCCTGGAATAAGTAGGTGTATGCAAACTTTTGACTGGTACTGTGTATATATATATATATATATATATATATATATATATATATATATACACACACACAGTACCAGTATTTATTTCCAAGCCAAGTCAAACCAGAATGTGTTATCGTCATCTAGTGTCCACAAGCCAAAATGCAGGTTCTGGCATTTAGACAGAAAAACCATCAACAAACCCAGTCGATTCTCATCAAACTCTCCCCTCTGATAGCTGTCAATTTTACTTCATTAGTCTTGGAGATTTGTTGTTATTTGCAATGGTAATACAGTGTAGCAAGTCAGAAAGAAATAAAATCATGACAACAACAACAACAAAACTCTGAACGACACTGATATTCTCTCATGCAGCTATAACAAGATTGTATATATATCTAATCATTACAAAGTTGACTCTCCACATTGAAATATAATCTATAGAACATAATAGGGATTCTATTTCTATGACTGTGGGTTCTATGCATTCTATTCCTATTTTTCTCCATATTCCACCATGGTGTAAGGGATCTCTGCTCCTCATCTCGTTTCCATCCAGTCCAGGAGACATTAAGAACGTACAGTAACCTTCAGAAGCTCTAAATGCAACAAAATATGGTAACCCTTTCTATAAATAGCCTCTTTAAAATGCATTAGAAGCACATGTATAAGTTCTAATAAGCAGTCAAAAGGCTGCCGTAAGCCATTATAAATATACTTACAATGCAATATGAAGAGGTAATTCATATAAAGTGTTATAAAAAATGAGTTATTGTCTTCATCACACAATCACTCCATCTCTTTTTGAGTTAAGACAGACAGACCATAAGGCACTTTTATGCTAATACGTACAAATAAAACTGTAATAAACTATTGTTTACAATCATCTTTTCCATTAAGGTTTCACATTTATGTTGTGCCTTGGGTGTGAGGAAAGCACTTTACAGATTAAATGAATTTATATTATTAAGGATCGGACCCTTTTTTTAAATTGTCGCCTAAAATGACATACCCAAATCTACTGCCTGTAGCTCAGGACCTGAAGCAAGGATATGCATATTCTTGATACCATTCGAAAGAAAACACTTTGAAGTTTGTGGAAATGTGAAATTAATGTAAGAGAATATAACACATTAGATCTGGTAAAAGATAATACAAAGAAATATTTGAAATGCAAGAGAAAGGCCACAATGTATTATTTCAGTTTATGCGCAATTTAGATGTTGGCCACTAGATGGCAGCAGTGTATGTGCAACATTTTAGACTGATCCAATGAACCATTGCATTACTGTTCAAAATGTTGTATCAAGTCTGCCCAAATGTGCCTAATTGATTTATTGTTACATTTTCAAGTACATAACTGTGCACTCTCCTCAAACAATAGCATGGTATGTTTTCACTGTATTAGCTACTGTAAATTGGACAGTGCAGTTAGATGAACAAAAATGTAAGCTTTCTGCCAATATCAGACATGTCTATATCCTGGGAAATGTTCTTGTTACTTACAACCTCATGCTAATCACATTAGCCTACGTTAGCTCAACCGTCCCGCGAGGGGGACACCGATCCCGTAGAGGTTAAATGATTGAAGACCTCTAAACATTTGAGTTTGCATCTCTGTACCACAAACTCTGAGCTGGGTAAGGTATTGACTTGATATATAGATTGTCCTATATTGTGGTAGTTTTTCCATGTTTATTTAGGCGATGGAGAGTTATTGTTAATTCCTCAACACATAAGCTTAAACTCTCCGGTAAGCCTATGGACAGCAGGTAGCCTAGCGGTTAGTGCATTAGGCCAGTAACCGAAAGGTAGCTGGTTTGAATACCTGAGTCAACTATGTGAAAATCTGTTGATGTGCCCTTGAGCAAGGCACATAACCCTAATTTGCTCCAAGGGCTGACACAGTCCTTGGATTAGTTACACTGCAATCAACTCAACTGATTACAATGTAATGGCCAATGAGCTAGCTGGTGTTCTCTGATTACTGCATCCTAAAGTTGTATTACAGTAAATAAGAAAACGAATCAATAAACAACATTTAATTTGCCCTTCTCAATCTAACAGTTCAGTAGTTAGGGCAAGAAGCACTCCAATATGAGAACCCTTTTTGGTTCCAGGTAGAACCCTTTTTGGTTCCAGATATAACCCTTCTGGTTCCAGGTGGAACTCTTTTGGGTTCCATGTAGAACCCTCTGTAGAAAGGGCCCTTAATGGGAAACAAAAGGGTTCTTCCTGGAACCAAAAAGGGTTATTCAAATGGTTCTCATACGGCAGGGCTCTCCAACCTTGTTCCTGGAAAACTACCGTCCTGTAGGTTCTAATAATTAGCTGGTTGATAAGCTGAATCAGGTTAGTTACAATAGGGGTTGGAGTGAACCTACAGGAGGGTAGCTCTCTAGGTACGGCTGGAGAGCCCTGTACTATGGGGACAGCCAAAGAACCCTTTCAGATTCTAGACAGCATCTAAGAGTGTAGTAAGGGGATCTGCACACGCTTCCTAATGCCTTCTATCGTTTTTTGATTAGGGAAAAGAAAACGTACAGAATGGTATACAGAATGGTACATATATCTTAAATCTGCAATATGTAACTTTTTGGGTGACCTGAACAAATTCACATAGAATTGTGAGTTATAGATCTGTCTTTCTTATTGAAAGCAAATCTAAGAAGCGCTATATCTGTTCTATGTGTGCTATTTCTATGCTTTCTGTTCTTAAGTTTAGTTTTCGACACCAGCTTCAAACAGTGAATTTTTTTGGGGGGGTTATGGAAAATACAGTCACAGTCAAAAGTTTGGACATACCTACTCATTCAAGGGTTTTTCTTTATTTTTACTATTTTCTACATTGTAGAATAATAGTGAAGACATCAATACTATGAAATAACACATATGGAATCATGTAGTAACCAAAAAAGTGCTAAACAAATCAAAATATATTTTATATCTGAGATTCTTCAAAGTAGCACCCTTTGCCTTGATGACAGCTTTGCACACTCTTGGCGTTCTCCAAACCAGCTTCATGAGGTAGTCACCCGGAATGTATTTCAATTAACAGGTGTGCCTTGTTAAAAGTTCATTAGTGGAATTTCTTTCCAACTGAGCCAATCAGTTGTGTTGTGACAAGGTAGGGGTGGTATACAGAAGATAGCCTTATTTGGTACAAGACCAAGTCCATATTATGGCAAGAATAGCTCAAATAAGCGAAGAGAAACGACAGTCCATCATTATTTTAAGACGCGAAGGTCAGTCAATTCGAAAAATGTCAAGAACTTTTAAAGTTTCTTCAAGTGCAGTCGTGAAAACCATCAAGCATTATGATGAAACTGGCTCTCATGAGGACCGCCACAGGAAAGGATGAACCAGAGTTACCTCTGCTGCAGAGGATAAGTTCCTGAGAGTTACCAGCCTCAGAAATTGCAGCCCCAAATAAATGCTTCACAGAGTTCAAGTAACAGACACATCTCAATATCAACTGTTCACTGGAGACTGCGTGAATCAGGCCTTCATGGTCAAATTGCTGCAAAGAAACCACTACTAAAGGACATCAATAAGAAGAAGAGACTTGCTTGGGCCAAGAAACACGAGCAATGGACATTAGACCGGTGGAAATCTGCCCTTTGGTCTGATGAGTCCAAATGTTAGAATTTTGGTTCCAACCACAGTGTCTTTGTGAGACGAAGAGTAGGTGAACGGATGATCTCCGCATGTTCCCACCGTGAAGCATGGAGGAGGTGTGATGGTGTAGGGGTGCTTTGCTGGTGACACTGTCAGTGATTTATTTAGAATTCAAGGCATTCTTAACCAGCATGGCTGCCACAGCATTCTGCTGTGATACGCCATCCCATCTGGTTTGCGCTTAGTGGGACTATCATTTGTTTTTCAACAGGACAATGACCCAACACACCTCCAGGCTGTGTAAGGGCTATTTGACCAAAAAGGAGAGTGATGGAGTGCTGCATCAGATGACCTGGCCTCTACAATCACCCGACCTCAACCCAATTGAGTTGGTTTGGGATGAGTTGGACCGCAGAGTGAAGGAAAAGCAGCAAACAAGTGCTCAGCACATGTGGGAACTCCTTCAAGACTGTTGGAAAACCATTCCAGGTGAAGCTGGTTGAGAGAATGCCAAGAGTGTGCAAAGCTGGCGAACTATTATAATTTTAACAACCAGGAAATGGCGGAGCGATTTCTGCATTGTGCATCTTTAAATTACATGTTTTCATGAATTTGATGATATCTTGACGGCATTTCAAAAACAGTGTGGGACATGATCCAGGAAGTAGGCAGGACTTTCATACCATATTGATGTATTCTCCCTTATGTAGTGTGTGTATTTGGACAGTGATACAACATTTTTACATATGGCTCTATAGTCCAGCATTTTGGATTTGAGATCAATTGTTCATGTGAGGTGACAGTACAGAATGTCACCTTATATTTGAGGGTATTTTCATATCTGATTAAAGTATTTTGACAATTTTTTTACTTATAGTGTACTAAAATAGTCAAAAGTTGAGAATTGTGCCCCATATTTCTAGCATGCAACGACTACGTCTCGGCTCGGGGTTTGTTTTGGTTGGGTTTTGGGTTTCTCCCAATAGGAACTGAATGGTGAATGATGATTGGAGTAATTTTCCTTCTAAGTGAGTAGATAAGATGTTTGTGAACAGTTCTAAATCAATCCTGATAATGCCACGATTAAGAAAAATCATGAATGAATTATGAATAATGATGAGTGAGAAAGTTATAGAAGCTACAGCAAAGCATGCTAACCTCTCAACATTACCAATAACAAGGGAGGTTAGCATGTCTTGGGGGTAAGATCTTTGACCCTGTAACTTTGTCACTCATCATCTTTCATGATTCATGATTATCCATAGTCATGGTAGCATCCACATTCATGTAGAAGTGTTTATAAACATCTAATTCATCCAACAAGTTTGTAGAGTCACAAGCTTGACGTAGTCATTGTGTGCTAGGAATATGGGACCAAATACTAAATTTGACGCTATAAGGGAAATTTGTCCAAATACTTATGACATCTTCAAAAGGGGGGGACTAGATCTACGAAGTGCTTTCATTGCTAAATGGTAAATCAGATATGAATAATACCCTCAAGTGGTGACATGATGTACTGTCACCTCATACTGAACATTTGATCTCAAATCAAAAATGCTGGACTATAGAGACAATGTAGAAAGTTAGCGTCACTGTCAAAATAAATACGTAGGAGAGAGTAGTCAGCAGTATCTGTGTGCATTAATACGTCCACTTCAGAAGAAGGGTGAAGAATCAGCCTCAATGTGTTACAACACTGTTGTGACACGGTCGGTCTGTGTGCACACATTTATTACACTGCAGAGTTAGTGAGTGCCATAGGGTTGAATGAGGGTTTGTTATTATTCAATTCCGTGTTGTTGTTTTTGTTGATGCTGTCGATCAGGAGGTTCCATCGCTCCAGTGTGTAGCCCAGTCTTTCTTGTGGAGGATCCCTGCCTTCTGCTGGCTCTCATGGAACTGGGGCAGGTCCTGACGGGGAATCTTCACCGCATGGTACTGAGGCACTTGGTCTTCATATTGGACCCGACGGAAGAAACCACACTGTGGGAGAGAGGGAGGAGGAAGGGGGGAGGGAGTGGGAGACAGCGTATGAAAAATGCACTTTGCTGATGCCGCTGAGTAACCTGAAGGAGATTTTTTGCTTTTGATTGTGCATGTGCCACACAAACCAAAATGTTCAAATGACTTGTGAAACGTCAGTAAAACAGGTGACACACAAGCAAAGAAAACACACCAGTGCCTTGCAAAACATTACAATTGTGCTGCCCCACGTTGGCCTTTCACCTACAGCCACCACACTCTTGCAGCACCGCCAATTTTGTCAGAAACACAAAAGAACAACAGAGAGCACATGTTCATTCTGGCATTCTGACATTGTTATCAAGTGTCGGACCAGATGGAATGATAATGTTAATGAATAGAATCAGAATTATTATGAACATGAACACAACTTCCTTGTGCCAGAATGAACTTGTTTCAGGTACAGAGTTTAGGTCAAAGATCACACGGCAGGCAGAGCCACAGCACACAGCACAACAGGTCTCGGTCCATTAGGCACAGATCTAGGATCAGCTACCCATCCCCAAAACCCCTAACCTTAACCATTAGAGGAGGCAGCGCAAAACTGAACCTGGATCAGTGTCTAAGGGGAACTGCAGGGCGTGAGAGACCAGGGCATGCCAGTGCGGGGCAGGACGGTACAGGGCTTTACCGCTTGGGGGAGAGGGGAGGGGAAAGCAAGAACCTATTGGTCTGATGCCTGCTTCTCCACCTCAGAGGGCTGAATGTGCATGTGGGCGCGGTAGTATTCTGTCTCGTACTGGGGGTGGCGCTCTGTACGCTTGAAGAACCCACACTGAGGAGAGGGTGGAAGAGAAGGAGGATGAGAAGGAGGAGAGGGAGTTGCAACAGAGATGTGGTGGAGGGAGGGAGGTGAAAAAGAAGTACAGAGTAAAAGAGATGTGGAGAGAAGAAATTAAATAGAGACGTGGAGAGGAGAGATGGACTAGAGATGTGGAGAGGAGAGATGGACTGGAGACGTGGAGAGGAGAGATGGACTGGAGATGTAGAGAGGAGAGCTGGACTGGAGACGTAGAGAGGAGAGATGGACTGGAGATGTAGAGAGGAGAGCTGGACTAGAGACGTAGAGAGGAGAGATGGACTGGAGACGTAGAGAGGAGAGCTGGACTAGAGACGTAGAGAGGAGAGATGGACTAGAGACGTGGAGAGGAGAGATGAACTAGAGACGTAGAGAGGAGAGATGGACTGGAGATGTAGAGAGGAGAGCTGGACTAGAGACGTAGAGAGGATAGATGTACTGGAGATGTAGAGAGGAGAGCTGGACTAGAGATGTGGAGAGGAGAGCTGGACTAGAGACGTAGAGAGGAGAGATGGACTAGAGACGTGGAGAGGAGAGCTGGACTAGAGACGTGGAGAGGAGAGCTGGACTAGAGACGTAGAGAGGAGAGATGGACTAGAGACGTGGAGAGGAGAGATGGACTGGAGATGTGGAGAGGAGAGATCGACTAGAGCAGAGATAAATAATCTCAGAGAGGTGAGGAGAATAGAACGAAGATCTGAAGATCACTAATATATAGTAGGTATAGTCATATACAGGATGATGGCCAGTATAATGGAGATATGTAGCTACGTACAGTAACTAATATACAGTAGGTATAGTCATATACAGGATGATGGCCAGGATAGCAGAGATATGTAGTCACCTACAGTAACTAATATACAGTATGATGTGTGTGGACTTCTCAGAGTATGCAGGGTCAGCACCAGTTTACCAGCCATGTATTTATTTATTTTACCCTTATTTTACCAGGTAAGCTGAGTGAGAACCAGGGGTTGGAACCAAAATAATTTTTGAATCGTTCCGTTCCGATGTTCCGACCAGAAGATAAAGTTCTAAACCGATTCGAACCAAAAAGATTGGTTATTTTCGTTTATTTTTTAACCTGTGTAATCAACATAATTTTACATTAATTAAGCTCATTAATCAATTAGTACTGGTAGAGCAGGTTGCTCTGGAATGGGTAACGTAGTTGTTTTCATGTTTGATTGGTCAGATAAGTGCAGGCACCAGATGCGGCTGAAATTTCACGAGTGGGGAGAGAGCGAGAGAGGGGGGTGGACATGGAGGGGGATTGAAGTGTTGAACATCATGACGTGGACTGGAATGTGTTCAGGCTATTACTAGAATTATATCTTCACCGAATTACAGAATTTTATACTAGACATTAGGAATATTTTGGGAATAAAAAATACCGTTATTAACCGGTTTTAAAGATGTGAAAATAACGGTTCTGTTCCAGAGCAGTAGAGATAACTTTTGTTCCCTGTTCGGTTTCATCTGAAAATGTTATTTTTCGGTTTCTGGTTCTGTTCCCTGAAACGCTTCCAACCCCTGATGAGAACTCATTCTCATTTACAGTATCGACCTGGGGAATAGTTTCAAGGGAGAGTAGGGGGGAATGAATGAGCCAATTGTAAGCTGGGGATGATTAGGTGTCCATGGTATGGTATGAAGGCCAGATTGGGCATTTAGCCAGGACACCGGGGTTAACACCCCTACTCTTACGATAAGTGCCATGACCACAGAGAGTCATGGCACCCATTTAACGTCCCATCTGAAAGACGGCAACCTACACAGGGCAATGTCCCCAATCACTGCCCTGGGGCATCCAGGATAATATAGGTACAGTAACTACAGTAGGTATAGTCATATATGATGTGTGTTGGTACATTTCAGAGTGGGCAGACCAGCACGGACAGCACCAGGATACCAAACAGGATTATATACAGTGGTGTAAAGTACTTAAGAAAAAATACTTTATTAAAGTACTACTTAAGTAATTTTTGGGGGTATCTGTACATTACTTAACTATTTATATTTTTGACAACTTGTACTTTTACTTTACTACATTCCTAAAGAAAATAATGTACTTTTCACTCCATACATTTTCCTTGACACCCAAAAGTTACAATTTGAATGGTTAGCAGGACAGGAAAATGGTCCAATTCACACACTTAACAAGAGAACATCCCTGGTCATCCCTACTGCATCTGATCTGGCGGACTCACTAAACACAAATGCTTAGTTTGTAAATTATGTTTGAGTGGTGGAGTGTGCCTCTGGCTGTCAAAAAATAACAATAATAAGGAAATCGTGCCGTCTGGTTTGCTTAATATAAGGAATTTGATGTATAGCATTTACTTTTACTTTGTACTTTCACTCAAGTAGGACAATTAAGTACTTTTTCCACCTCTGATTATATACAGTTGAAGTCGGAGGTTTACATACACCTTAGCCAAATACATTTAAACTTAGTTTTTCACAATTCCTGACATTTAATCCTAGTAAAAAATCCCTTTTCTTTAGGTCAGTTAGGATCACCACTTTACTTTAAGAATGTGAAATGTCAGAATAATAGTAGAGAGAATGATATACTTCAGCTTTATTTCTTTCATCACATTCCCAGTGGGTCAGAAGTTTACATACACTCAATTAGTATTCGGTAGCATTGCCTTTAAATTGTTTAACTTGGGTCAAACGTTTCTGGTAGCCTTCCACAAGCTTCCCACATAAGTTGGGAGAATTTTGAGCTGGTGTAACTGAGTCAGGTTTGTAGGCCTCCTTGCTCACACACGCTTTTTCAGTTCTGCCCACAAATCTTCTATAGGAATGAGGTCAGGGCTTTGTGATGGCCACTCCAATACCTTGACTTTGTTGTCCTTAAGCCATTTTGCCACAACTTCGGAAGTATGCTTGTGGTCGTTGTCCATTTGGAAGACCCATTTGCAACCAAGCTTTAACTTCCTGACTGATTTCTTGATATATCCACATACTTTTCCTCCCTCATGATGCCATCTATTTTGTGAAGTGCACCAGTCCCTCCTGCAGCAAAGCACCCCCACAACATGATGCTGCCACCCCCGTGCTTCACGGTTGGGATGGTGTTCTTTGGCTTGCAAGCCTCCCCCTTTTTCCTCCAAACATAACAATGGTGGTCATCATGGCCAAACAGTTCTATTTTTGTTTCATCAGACCGTAGGATATTTCTCCAAAAAGTATGATCTTTGTCCCCAGGTGCAGTTGCAAACCGTAGTCTGGCTTTTTTATGGCGGTTTTGGAGCAGTGGCTTCTTCGTTGCTAAGAGGCCTTTCAGGTTATGTCGATTTAGGACTTGTTTTACTGTGGATATAGATACTTTTGTACATGTTTCCTCCAGCATCTTCACAAGGTCCTTTGCTGTTGTTCTGGGATTGAGTTGCACTTTTCACACCAAAGTACGTTCATTTCTAGGAGACAGAACGTGTCTCCTTCCTGAGCGGTATGACGGCTGCGTGGTCCCATGGTGTTTATACTTGCGTATTATTGTTTGTACAGATGAACATGGTACCTTCAGGCATTTGGAAATTGCTCCCAAGGATGAACCAGACTTGTGGAGGTCTAAAAACATTTTATGAGGTCTTGGCTGATTTCTTTTGATTTTCCCATGATGTCAAGCAAAGAGGCACCTCCAATTGACTCAAATGATGTCAATTAGCCTATCAGAAGCTTCTAAAGCCATTACATAATTTTCTGGAATTTTCCAAGCTGTTTAAAGGCACAGTCAACTTAGTGTATGTAAACTTCTGACCCACTGGAATTGTGATACAGTGAATTATAAGTGAAATAATCTGTCTGTCATGCACAAAGTAGATGTCCTATCCGACTTGCCAAAACTATAGTTTGTTAAAACTAGTTAGGAAGCGGCGGCAGTGTTGGGAGTTTTGGAGAGTCTGGCGTGCCCAAAGTAAAATGTCTGCCACTCAGGCCCAGAAACTAAGATATGCACATAATTAGTACTATTGGATAGGAAACACTCTGAAGTTTCTAAAACTGTTAAAATAATGTCTGTGAGTATAACAGAACTGATATGGCAGGCAAAAACCCAAGCAAAATCCATCCGGAAAAATGTTTTTTTGTGACGCCTTCTTCTATGGGATCTGCTGAAATCCAGGACCCAGGTTGCAGTACCTATGGCTTCCACTAGATGTCACCCGTCTTTAGACAAGGTTTCAAGAGTTTACCTTGAAAAACAGCCGAATAGAAGAAGATTATGTAAGTGGAGAGAGGAAGTGATTTCTGTCTGTGGCACGAGGGACCCGGGAGCGCGCACCTCGGTAATTTACTTTACTATCGTTCAGGATATTATCCGTGTGAAATATAATTGTTAATAAACATAATAGTGTAGCTAAGGATCGATTAGAAACGTGGTTTGATTTGTTTGGACACAGTTTATAGGTATATTTTTACCGGTCTCTGTGTCTTCTATATTGGGCGAGTGAACGGTGGATTTTCTGAACAGAACGGAGATTCATGGATATAAATAGGCACTTTTTCTAACAAAAGGAGCATTGGATGTCTTGCTTGGACACTTCGGTTTGCCCTCAGCAGAAGATCATCAAAGGTAAGCGATTTATTTTAGCTCTTTTTATGTGTTTTGTGACACCCGCTCTGGTTTTATTATTACGCTAATATCGGAAGTACATGGGGTGCTGTCCTCAGACAATCAAATGTTGTGCTTTCGACGTAAAGCCTTTTTGAAATCTGACAACGCTGTGACATTGCCAAGAGTCTAAGCTTTTGAAGAGTGTGCAACACTTGTATTTTTATGAATGTTTTATAATACTACATTTTCATTTTGAATTTGGCGCTCTACATTTTTCCGGATGCTCCTTAATTATCCCCAAGAGGTTAACAAGACATTTGTGGAGTGGTTGAAAAACACGTTTTAATGACTCCAACCTAAGTGTATGTAAACTTCTGACTTCAACTGTAGATATGTAGATACAGTAATAAGGGTGTTTAGTCTAGGTTATACTATTAAAGTTGTTGGTACCTTCCAGAGGATGCAGACCATCAGGGACAGCACCAGGATACCAACCAGGATGGCCATGAGGATCCACCACCAGGGGATCCAGTACTGGGCAGTCAGACCAACCTCTGGGTAAATCATCACTGGGACCTACAGGGAAAACACAGTAATATAAAGCAATGAGTGTTTTATTGTGAAGTGTCTTGTCTTTACTGTGTATGCGTCACTAGTAGGTAGAGCCCAGCGTCTTGGTCAGGAAAAGCCTGGCCCTAGTTATTCATGTGAATAGCTAAGAGTGTGTGTGTGTGTGTGTGTGTGTGTGTGTGTGTGTGTGTGTGTTACCTGTGCAGCTGTATCCCTCAGCACCAGGTGTTTGATGCTCGACTTGACTGTGATGTTGGCTCTAACCAACAGCTCCAGAGCACTGACTGATGGGAACTCCTGACGGAGAGAAGAGAGATAGAAGAGAGAAGAAAGATGAGAAGAGCGAAGAGAAGTGCGAGACAAGGGAAGAGGGAAGAGTAAATTCACCAGGGACCCCCTCATAACTCGATGGGGATAAATATTATCTAATATAAAAAATAGCATATAAGGAGGTTCACTCTGACTGGCAGTGCATGGCTAGATAAACCAAGTCTCGGGCCCTGGGAAGGAACATTTTAAAGGCCCAACTCTTGGCATCAGAGAGAACATTTTCTGCAATTCTACACATTTTGTCAGGGGTCAGAGGGAAGACTTTACAGTTTTAAAGCCTAAAGCTAGAGTCAATAACAAAGCAGCACCCTGCCTCTGTTTTGGTAAAAAGCTGAAGGATGGGCCTGGAGAAATGTAAACTACTCCCAAATGCACAGCCAGCGCTATGGAGGCAAGGACTGACTATCCATGATATATTATAGATTTACCATGTGTTGAGGCTTAACAGTGTTTGTTTACATTCACATTGTTAATAGACATTGGAGTAAAACAAGCTTCTCTTTTGGGTTCTCGTGGAGTGTGACAGTTGAACTAAGCTCAGGAGGCTTCAATGGGTGTATCGTGGTATTCCATACCAAAACTTCATGTAGCAACTAAGGATTCTAGATTTAAATTACAGTGCATTTATGTAAAACGTGGAATACAAGTAGGCAAGAACAACACAAGATACAAGAATTAGGCACATGTTGCCCAGGGTTAAGAACATAAAATGTACGTTAATAATATTACATTGAATTGTATTATACCCTGTAAACTCAGAGGACCCCACTTTGAGACACCGTGCTTTAGTCAATTACTATGAATCCTGCTCATTGTTTCCTTATTAATACATGACAAAGAAGTTGGACAATGATGGCTAATGTTGATTTATACATAGTCAAAGTACAATGCAAAGTGTGTCACTCTTTGGGGTGGCAGGGTAGCCTAGTGGTTAGAGCGTTGGACTAGTAACTGGGAGGTTGCAAGATCGAATCCCCAAGCTGACAAGGTAAACATCTGTTGTTATGACCCTGAACAAGGCAGTTAACCCACTGTTCCCCAGTAGGCCGTCATTGGAAAATAAGAATTTGTCCTTAACTGACTTTCCTAGTTAAATAACGGTAAAATAAATCCTTCATGATGCCCTTTCACAATAACTGTTTCATCAATACAAATGCTACTATTATCATACACTTGACTGGAACTGTGCCAGAATGTAATGTGCCAGCCCATACAGAGAAAGAAATGAGATGTTGAGGGGACTCCAGTATGGGAGCGTTGAGATGTTGAGGGGATTCCAGTATGGGACTTGAGATGTTGAGGGGATTCCAGCATGGGAGTTGAGATGTTGAGGGGATTCCAGTATGGGAGTTGAGATGTTGAGGGGATTCCAGTATGGGAGTGTTGAGATGTTGAGGGGATTCCAGTATGGGAGCGTTGAGATGTTGAGGGG
>QNTS01004598.1:63871-76504 GCA_003317085.1 Hucho hucho
GGGTTAGTGGGTTAGTGGGTTAGTGGGTTAAAGGATAGTGGGTTAGTGGGTTAGTGGGTTAATGGACAGAGGGTTAGTGGGTTAAAGGACAGTGGGTTAGTGGGTTAGTGGGTTAATGGACAGAGGGTTAGTGGGTTAGTGGGTTAGTGGGTTAGTGGGTTAATTGACAGTGGGTTAGTGGGATAGTGGGTTAGTGGGTTAGTGGGTTAGTGGGTTAGTGGGATAGTGGGTTAAAGGACAGAGGGTTAGTGGGTTAGTGGGTTAGTGGGTTAATTGACAGTGGGTTAGTGGGTTAATGGGTTAAAGGTACCATTGTTTACCGTGGCAGATTGACATAGAGTACTGAATCATATAACTTGGCCCTGTTCAAATTCCTCTGGAAAGTATTCCATCTTTCCTATCCTTTCTTCCTGGGACATTAATTTTTTTATTTTTTATTCTTCTGCTTTCACTTATCCAGTCATGTTGGATTAGTGAGGATTTCAAGGAAATGAGGGAGGAAGGGAGGGAGGAAAGGAGAGAGAGAGAAGTGATGCTCTAGAGAAGCATTGGGACAAATCCTTACCCACTGACAGCCAGAGGGAGCTCTATGATGACTTTAGCCACGGCTGTGACTGGGGCCAGGTCTGGCTGTTCACTGATACTGAGGAGGAGACAACCCCACACACAGTGAGTACACATTACATCACAGACAGTAGGAGGAAACTAAGACTGAGTTAAATGGACCAACTGCTGAGGAGAGACACATGTAGACACTTAGGTTTCCTGGACACATATTAAGCTCAGGACCAAGAATCACTTTCAGATTTTTGATATAGCATTTTTTAAGGCCAGGTCTAGGTTTATTTGGGTCCTGGAGACTGGCTCATTCAGGACCTAAACTTCAAGTAGTTGCCCAGCCAAGACTTACGTAGCCAGCAGGAGGTTGACAGTGAGTTCCGTGGTGTCTATGGTGATAGCAGACGTGCTGAGGATGATGTAGAACTTCAGTATAGAATCTCTCTTCAGGGGGTTTCCCAGCTCGCACTCTGCCTGAGAGCCGTTCTGATTGGCCTGACACACCACCTACACACAGGAAACAGGAAACACAGTCAGGATCAACAGAGTTCCATTACCTCAGGGTGGATGGGAGACAGTAGCCAGTTAACTCAGGGTGGATGGGAGACAGTAGCCAGTTAACTCAGGGTGGATGGGAGACAGTAGCCAGTTAACGCCTCTACTGATGTGACCATACATAGAGCCCTGAGTATTACGTGACCAAAGTTAGTCAGGGTTATTCCTGGCCGGGTCACAGGGTTAGATCCACTCTTGGATCGTAGTGTTGTACTAACTGGCCTATTAAAAGGTACAGTATGCGTGTGTGGGTTCTACTTCTACAAGTTGTCTTCAGCTCAGCATCCCTTAACAAGGAGTTAAGTTCTATACAGACTACAGAACAATGCGGTGTACCTGTTGTCCCCTGAAGCCAGAGTAGGACAGGGTGTCTGGCACGGTGACCACTAGCTGGGCGGCATGGGCATCGTCACCGTCCTTCTCAGGGTACAGAGGGTCAGAGGGCATGTTGGTGACGGTCACCTCCAACACCACAGACCTCTGGTCAGACAGAGAGAAAACTGACACCTTCTCATCATCTCTGGATATGAGAAGAGAATGAGGAAATAGATATGAAGGAACAGAAGAGTGAAACAAAATGGTAGAATGACACTGTACCACATCTCAGGAAGGAGGAGGATAGGCACATTTATAAACCGGGTTTTATAAATCGGGTGGTTCAAGCTCTGAATGCTGGGTATGACAAAACACTTACTTTTACTGTTCTAATTACGTTGGTAACCAGTTTATAATAGCAATAAGGCACCTCTGGGGTTTGTGGTATATGGCCAATACACCACGGTTAAGGGCTGTATCCAGGCACTCCGCGTTGCGTCGTGCATAAGAACAGCCCTTAGCTGTGGTTTATTGGCCATATACCAGACCACCTCGTTCATTATTAAATAAACAGAGGAACAGAAGAAGAGAACAGCAGTTCCCAAAAAAATGAACTTTGTAGGCTACAGCAACTCAGTCCGGCTTTAAATGTACTCTTGAAAGTTGCAATAGTAGAATGCACAAGGTGACAATTGGTGACATTTAGTAATTGGTGACATTTAGTAATTGGGAAGTACATCATCAGTTCTTCTTGTCATGTCAGTCATTGGGTAGTACATCATCAGTTCCTCTTGTCATGTCAGTCATTGGGTAGTACATCATCAGTTCCTCTTGTCATGTCAGTCATTGGGTAGTACATCATCAGTTCCTCTTGTCATGTCAGTCATTACAGACCTTAGAGAGATATGTATAACTGGTCAGTAATGTCCAGATTAACTAGCCCATGTCAGCTAACGTTTTTTAATTTAGTTCTTTTTTTTGCCAATAGATATTGTTGTAATATTTCTGTCACTCAAATTTTATATGAATACATATTAGACATGGGACAATGTGAAGAATTACAGGAAATAAACTTTAAATCTGCAAAATTATCTCCACCAACAAGAGGGGTGTGAACAGTTTGTGTCATGAACAGTGTTTGTGTCCATAGAAATAGACATGGTGTGTGCAGGGGAAGCGCGGGATGTTCCCCAATGCTGGAAGGGGAACCCCGAGTGAAAAAATGTGGGAATCCCTGGAATAGAAAGTAGAAGGTGATATGTTTAAACTCATAGTAAACAGCTATTGGAATAGCTCAATGCCTCATCTCTGGATATGAGAGAGGAAATATAAAAGTGCATTCCTACTAACATTGGCAGAGGGGTGAAGAGGTCAGAGGTTATAGGTCGGGTTCCAAACTGGTAGGTCAACTTCAGATTGCTCTGACAGATATTATCCTCACCACAGCCTTCCCTCAGGAAATTCACCTGCAACATATCAGACAGACTTAAGATAAAGGCAAAGACATTATTTAAAAAGTCACTATAGGAAACCAAGTTGATCCTGTTGGTGTGGAACTGACCTCAGAGTGAAGGGTGTTGGAGGTGGCAACACCCAGTACGGGAGGTAGCGTGTGTTGTTCCTCTGGGTTAGTGTCTGAGGAGAACATGGGGGGTCTGATAGTGTGGGTTATGGCGAGGGTGATGGGACGCAGCTTGTCACGGATATTCTCCTGCACCGGAAAATAATGATTCAACGATTATTCAATGAGATTATATTATATGGAAGTCAAGCTTTGACAACAACAACACAACAACAACAACAAAACAACACAACAATACAACAACAACAACAACACAACAACACAACAACAACAACACAGCAACAGCAAAACAACAACAACAACAACAACAACAACAACAACAACAACACCACAACAACAACAACAACAACAACAACACAGCAACAACAATAACAAAACAACACAACAACATCAACAACAACAACAAAACAACACAACAACATCAACAACAACACAGCAACAACAACAGCAACAAAACAACAACAACAACAACAACACAACAACAACAAAAAAAAAACAACATCAACACAGCAACAACAACACAACAACAACATCAACACAGCAACAGCAACACAACAACACAACAACACAACAACAACAACACAGCAACAACAACAACAAAACAACACAACAACCAACATCAACAACAACAACAACAACAAAACAACACAACAACAACAACAACAACACAACACAACAACAACAACAACAACAACAACAACAACAACACAACAACTTTAACAACAACACAGCAACAGCAACACAACAACAACACAACAACACAACAACAACAACAAACACAATAACAACAAGCATCAGTTCTCTCGACTATCAGCTCTTACGTGTAATTGGAAGGTGGCGCTCCGGCAGGCGGGATGGCGTTGGCCCCTCAGCTCCACCTCATCAGTGTGTGTGTACTCCGCCTCCTGTGCACTCCGACCCAAGAAGCTAACACGGTGGGGCAGGCCCAGCTTCCTGCGCTCGGTGTCAGCCTCGAAGAGTAGGACCAGAGCTAGAGGGGAGGAACGGAGGGAGGGGAAATGTCAGCACATCAGGGAAGAGCTCAGCTCATTTGAAGCACAGGAGTGACTGGAGTAACAAACATCAATCAACAAAGAAAAAAGATGTGTTTCTAAACAGAGGTGTAACTTACTAATGTCTGGTGAGTATGACTCTGGATATGCAGTATAGGTGAAGCACACTTTGACCTCCACACTAAATGACAGAAAACAACAGAGTTGACAGAGGCCTGTTTTAATTCTCAACAGCAGAAACACAATAGCCTGGTTGCCAGTCTTTTTCTGCTTTCACTAACTCCTTCACGGTAGGCAGAAGGTGAAAAGAAGACTGGCAACCAGGCTATGTGAACACACAAGAAGAAAAGTTTAATGTCTCAGTGAATGCAACCTACCACACTCCATCTCTCCCCTTGCAGTTGTGTTGCTCCAAGTCAATATACTGCTGAGGTTCGATGAACACGTCCCGGATCACATGAATGACCGGGTGAGACCTGTACAGAACCATCTTATCACTGAGAGAGCCTACTGCAAGGTCAGGGTACTGGTTCCCATCGATGTCCAGGCCGCCTGAGATGGAGTAGCCAAACCGTTTCACCCCCTCGTTCACGCCATCCAGGATCTGAGAAGGCAGAGTATAAACAATGTAAATTAATCGGAGGGGGTAAATGGGATGGACAATAAAGCTTTTCATATTAAATTAAATTCTCACCTGTGCAGGCTTGGTGTCGATGCCTGAGGATGAGCCTCGGTAGATGAACACTTTGCCATCTCCATCAAACGGAGCCCCCACAGCGATGTCTGGACAGATACACTGATTGACATACATTCGATATAAACTCCTGAATCAGGAGATCAGGCTCCAGCCCCTGTGGTCCGTTCTGGCTTACTGTACTGGCAACGGCAGTATGCAGGATTTATGATTTCTCTAAGGACAGTTGATGTTTCAACAATCTCTATATACTTAAATGGTTAAAGAAAAAAAGAAATGTTAAAAGATGTCTGAAATTATACACTATTCTCTGTATAGCGCATGAATTTTGACCAGGGACCATAGGACTCCAGGGACCATAGGGCTCCAGGGACCATAGGGCTCCAGGGTCCATAGGGCTCCAGGGTCCATAGGGCTCTGGCCAAAATTAGTGCACTAATAGGGTGCCTTTTGGGACACAGGCAATACAGTACCAGTCAAAAGATTGGACACACCTACTCATTCAAGGATTTTTCTTTATTTTTACATTCTAGAATAATAGTGAAGGCATCAACACTGTGAAATAACACATATGGAATCATGTAGTAACCAAAAAAGTGTTAAACAAATCAAAATATATTTTATATTTGAGATTCTTCAAAGTAGCCACCCTTTGCCATGATTACAGCTTTGCCCACATTATTCTCTAATGTAGATAATTGTAAAAATAAAGAAAAACCCTTGAATGAGTAGGTGTGTCCAAACTTTTGACTGGTACTGTATGTTTGAACAGTTACTCAGTCCCCTAAGTCCACTCAGTCCCTTCATGCAGTCGATTGTGAATGAATGCACTTTAAATAAAGTTTAGAGTCAGTCCTCACCATCATATCCGTCCTGGTCCAGGTCTCCCACATTGTTGACGGTCAGTCCAAACATGGAGTCATGGGTTCCGTTGAGCCTGATTGGCTGAGCGTACTCCCAGTTACCGAATGGGTTGAGAAAGACGTACGCAGCACCTCCAATCTCTGTCTTCCTGTCAAAGTAGTTGGGAGCTCCCACTATCAGGTCTGTCCAGCTGAGAGAGAGAGGACAGGGAGTTTCAACTTTTACTAATAATTTGAATTTAATCACTTTTTTTTACAGCATCCCTTTCCATTTTAACAAAACTTCCTAGACATGTTTGCCCATGGAAGAAGTGGTCAGAAAGAGACTTTTTAGACCTGAATGCCAAAACATTCAGGAGATAAAGGTGCTCAAAGTTGAGTCATTTTGCATACTCCACCATACCATGAGACGTGTTCATCACTGGAAAAGATAAAAGGTTGAGTTTGATATAATTTAAAAGCTTACAAACAGGGTTTGTCAAACTATTGTATTATTTCTTAAAATAAGAAAGTATGTTATTTTTAAACCTTTAATGATCTATAAAACGTCTAAACTCCTGTATTTTCATATTTACAGATGTTATTGCTTATAACCTATTTCACATCATTTAAGGTTTTTGTTTTGTGGCCACCATCGGTTGAGAGTGACACAACATGTTCTTGAATACGGGGTGGGTGTCATTTCAATCATAGACATATAATTCATAGAATGGACCTATCCCTTCTGAGTCAGAACACTGCAATTTAGCTGGTACACCATTTAAATGTAAATTGAATTGAAATAACATTTTGTGGAACATCACAGCACAGTTGAAAAAGATATGTCTAATAGAAAGATTTTAACTGGATGGTGTTCAGACATAGATGGGAGGGGTTGAGGTTGAGGGAAGCTGAAGGGCGGGACTAAAAATATCAAAAAGACAAGATGACTAATGTAAAATATACTGTAAAATGTATATAGTATGTATAAACTGGAAGTAAGAGCCTACGTGTTGTTGTCCATTAGTTTACTCCAATCAGGGGACTGTGAGGGGTGTGTAGGGTTAGGGGAAAAAACAACGTTGATTCGATCAGTGTGTGCCCAGTGGGTATTCCCATTCAAGTAAAAATTATCTTATTTGTGGTACCATTATGGTACATTTATCAGCCAAAACATGACACCCACCCTGTATTTAAGATGGCCAGCACAACACAAAAGCCTTAGATAATATAAAATAGGGTGTAAGCTACAATATATGTGAATATACTGTATTTTTTTATCCTGGGTTTTGCAACCGTACTCACCCATCACTGTTGAGCCATGGTTACCGTGGCTACAGACTATCTGTGTATGCATTCTTGTTCACTGCTATCAATAGTAGCAGTAGTAGTAGTAGACATGCAGCAGATGTGACTCTCACCCGTCACTGTTGAGATCAGCCGTGGCCACAGAGTACCCAAAGGAAGAACCCAGCTCCTCTCCCCACAGGATGTGCTGTGGCACCAGGCGGTACACGTTGTCTTTACGCAGTAGCACCACCGCTCCTGTGTGATTGGCTCGCGGAGCCCCTGCCACGAAGGTCAGCTCCCCATGGCTCATTATGTCGTTAGCAGAGTCCACCGAGAAACCTGGAGCAAGGCATCATGGGATAACAGTTATTAGAAGTAGACTGTGTGTGTGTGTGTGTCTGTGTGTGTGTGTGTGTGTGTGTGTGTGTGTGGATGGGGGGGGTACTGTATATCGACCATAGTCTCTCTCTAAGCTCATCTCCTTTAGTGTTCTCTCATCCTTGTTGTAATAAAATGTAGCCTAAGTGGCTATTGATTTAACGGCAAACACATGATGAGTGTAATGTCCCTTAGTTTGTAGTAAAGGGAGGGACAAGCTGCCCTCCTCCCTGTCAGAGAGAACAGTGTGTGTGTGTGTGTGTGTGTGTGTGTGTGTGTGTGTGTGTGTGTGTGTGTGTGTGCGTGCGTGCGTGCGTGCGTGCGTGCGTCTGTCTGTCTGTCTGTCTGTGTTTGTCTTCTCCTCCATACAAAGACTTCCAGGGTCAACATGCAGGGAGACGCTCAAAAACAAACAGAGAGACAGCGGCTGTGAACGAAAACATTACTAGCCATCAAATCCATGGAAACAACGACAGAGAAAAATCAATGATGTGACAGCTAGTAACATTTTCAAACAGACACGAAGACAGACTAAAGCATCTCGTAGACAAACAGACAAGTACTGAGCAGCTCCAAGGGAGACAGGTGTGTGGAATGATACAGTCTGAATTGTGAACCAGTAAAATGAAAGGCCTAAATACCACCGAAGTCACATTACAACTCCAGTAAGGCATTTTAATCAGGCCTTTAGTGAAGGATTTACCACACAGGTTTCCTTTCACGCAGCAGTCTGATCCGCTCTTTCTTTTACTCAGAAGTCCAATCTTCTATGTAAGAGGTATAAAGGGAACCGAGGCTTTGTCCTGTTATGTTTTTAAAAGCGAAATGGGGCCCAACGGGTTGGGGAATGTGGCCCCTGAGGAAAGACATCAAACACAGTTGTGTTGTGCAGCTGTCAAAAGCGTCAAGTCTCACGGTTGTAAAGCTTATGTTAGGTTAGACTATGTGGTAAAAATATAATTTTAAAAAAGCTACATAGCCCTAGAATCAACTGAAAGCTTTATCTGAATGGATCTAAATATATTGTTGCTGCTTTACTTACATTATCTGATAGCATATTTTATCAGTACTTTTCAATGGGGCTTTTCTTTTAACGGAACATCGTGTGAGTCAGATATAAAAAAAATCTAGAAATGGACATTTCACTTTACATTGGCTGTATTTATTTTGGCAGGAACTCTGGAAAAACTGGGCCTGACTGATCAGTTGACTGGGCTGGGCTCCCAATCCAACGATAATCTGATTTAATGGCTACGATCTTAGGAGAAACACAGTGTAAAACTGCTGCTGCTGGGTACTGACTGAATAATATGGATCACTCAGTCAAGAGACTAGGGGCAAGTTTCCCAGACACATATAGGCTAGTCCAGGACTAAGAAGTACTTTCAAGAGAGACTCTCCATTGAGCATATGCTTTTAAGTCCAGAAGTAGGCTTAAACCATCCCTATACAGTATACATTATACTATATATTATACTATATATCTGTCTGTCTGCTTGTGACACAAGCAGACAGACAGACACAGAGAGGCAGCATAACTACAGTATATCATCTCCTTTCCCAAAGAATGGCGCCGACAGAGATGGTCGCCTCGCTTCGCGTTCTTAGGAAACTATGCAGTATTCGGTTTTTTTTATGTATTATTTTTTACATTGTTACCCCAGGAAATCTGAAGTCTTATTACATACAGCCGGGAAGAACTATTGGATATAAGAGCAACCAACATTACGACCAGGAATAGAACTTTCCATTACATTACTGTCTGTCTATAAATAACCAGTAATAACACTACTGTCTCTCTATAAATAACCAGTAATATCACTACTGTCTGTCTATAAATAACCAGTAATAACACTACTGTCTCTCTATAAATAACCAGTAATATCACTACTGTCTGTCTATAAATAACCAGTAATAACACTACTGTCTGTCTATAAATAACCAGTAATATCACTACAGTCTGTATATTAATAACCAGTATTATCACTACTGTCTGTCTATAAATAACCAGTAATAACACTACTGTCTGTCTATAAATAACCAGTAATATCACTACAGTCTGTCTATAAATAACCAGTAATATCACTACTGTCTGTCTATAAATAACCAGTAATATCACTACTGTCTGTCTATAAATAACCAGTAATAACACTACTGTCTCTCTATAAATAACCAGTAATATCACTACTGTCTGTCTATAAATAACCAGTAATAACACTACTGTCTGTCTATAAATAACCAGTAATATCACTACAGTCTGTATATTAATAACCAGTAATATCACTACTGTCTGTATATTAATAACCAGTAAAAACACTACTGTCTGTCTATAAATAACCAGTAATATCACTACAGTCTGTATATTAATAACCAGTAATAACACTACTGTCTGTCTATAAATAACCAGTAATATCACTACAGTCTGTCTATAAATAACCAGTAATATCACTACAGTCTGTCTATTAATAACCAGTAATAACACTACTGTCTGTCTATAAATAACCAGTAATATCACTACAGTCTGTCTATAAATAACCAGTAATATCACTACAGTCTGTCTATTTATAACCAGTAATATCACTACAGTCTGTCTATAAATAACCAGTAATATCACTACAGTCTGTCTATTAATAACCAGTAATATCACTACAGTCTGTATATTAATAACCAGTAATAACACTACTGTCTGTCTATAAATAACCAGTAGTATCACTACTGTCTGTCTATAAATAACCAGTAGTATCACTACTGTCTGTCTATAAATAACCAGTAGTATCACTACTGTCTGTCTATTAATAACCAGTAGTATCACTACTGTCTGTCTATAAATAACCAGTAATATCACTACAGTCTGTATATTAATAACCAGTAACAACACTACTGTCTGTATATTAATAACCAGTAATAAAACTACAGTCTGTCTATAAATAACCAGTAATATCACTACAGTCTGTATATTAATAACCAGTAATATCACTACAGTCTGTATATTAATAACCAGTAGTATCACTACTGTCTGTCTATAAATAACCAGTAATATCACTACAGTCTGTCTATAAATAACCAGTAGTATCACTACAGTCTGTATATTAATAACCAGTAATAACAATACAGTCTGTCTATAAATAACCAGTAATATCACTACAGTCTGTCTATAAATAACCAGTAATATCACTACAGTCTGTCTATAAATAACCAGTAATATCACTACAGTCTGTCTATAAATAACCAGTAATAACACTACTGTCTGTATATTAATAACCAGTAATAACACTACTGTCTGTCTATAAATAACCAGTAATATCACTACTGTCTGTCTATAAATAACCAGTAACATCACTACAGTCTGTCTATAAATAACCAGTAATATCACTACAGTCTGTATATTAATATCCAGTAATAACACTAGTGTCTGTTATTAAGCGTGCATAGCTCCATATGTATGTCTAATCACTATTTCATTTGGTTAGAGGATCAGGATCGATGGAGGCATGCTGCCAGTTAGAAGTGAGGGGTCAAAGGTTATAATGGTCATTAAGGAAGTGGAGGAGGCGTGATCATTATGGAGAAGGGATAACGCTTCTCTAATGGAACCCTAGTCCTTATATAGTGCAATAATTTTGACAAGGGCCCGTAACGCTCATGTCAAAAAGTAATGCTATATATAGCCAATAGGGTTCCATATGGAACATAGCCTCGTTGGTTTGTATAGAGGAGAAGGATGTAAGTAAAGAGATTTTACAGGTTTCTAATAGATCCACACGGTTGATGGGAACAATTGATCCGACGGACAAAACGTTATTGGTTAGAGTCCATTAGCGATCTAAAATGGGAATGCGCAAGTATCTACGTATCCAAGGACTGCTGAGTTTAAACTACGCCTTCAAATGAAGACGCTCTGAAGGCTCTATTCCTATGACCTTCACTGGAACACCGTTACTATAGGAACTGTATTACATGGTGTTACATTAACATGGTGATCTCAGAACACTTTGTTGGTTGAATTGTCTTTCTAAATTCTGCTTTGCTTACTTCTTTCACCAGGAACACCTTAATTTACTTAGAAAAGTTACTTTTATCTACTAAATGTAGATGAGAATGTAGACATAGAACCAGTGGCAGATTTAGGTATAGGAGACATGGGCACCCGCCCAGGGTGGCATCTTGCCGGGTGCGGCACGTGGCGGCCCATACCAAAAAATTAGGAATGGTGACATTTGCACAATTGGTTTTCTATCGCTCATTTGCACGTCACGTCAATGATATCATGTTACCGTGTGGGACTGTGGGTCAATTAACCTTGTCGGAGTGGATGCCCTGATTCTAAATTTGTGAGCTAGGCATGCTACTGCCTGGGAAGGTCTCCCACTCAGAAGTACGAGATGGGGAGGGGGGCGGGGGTAGGTTGACCTCAGGTCTCCCCACTGGAAGCCCAAGGTAGGGGGAGCGGGGGAATCTATCAAATAGCGCACCTCTAACGTTGTACAGTACTAATGTAATTAGTCAAATCAGTCACACTGCGAAATGTTACCAAATTAACCACAAGTCATTCATAATACTGTGAATATATCGTTTCACAGACATATTGTTGCATTTTTTTCTGGTTTGTGTGAAATCGTTGAGAATAATATAAACCAGTCTGCACAGCACCTTGGTGAATTGGTTTAGTCTTGACTCTTGGTTGACAGTGTTGGGGGACGGGTAATGTATTGAGTGCCAAATCAACACAAATTTGTTTCTATTTGTCTTCGTTACTTTTTTAAAATATTTATGAGTCTTATTTTTGTATATATTTTTTTATATTTATATCGTTTTAAATGTTATGATTATTTATTTGTGTTCGCACCATTAGTGGAGAATGGTGCGAACCCCCCGCTGAAGGGGGGTTCGCCCACAGAGCCATACAAATTAGAACCGCCACCTCATAGAACCACCACAAAGGTACACTGGACAGCTCCAGTCCACTACACCATACAAACTGACAGACTGACAGGCTTTACAGACCACTACAGCATACAGACAGACAGACTGTAACACAGAGAGACATGCAGACCAGAAAGGGGTCAAATCTACATAGATTCTACACAAGATCTACAGTAGAGAAGGGCTAGTAGTGAGCACACAACCAACACAGGGGGTAAGGGTAGATGGGAGAGTCAGGGTAAACCAACACAGGGGTTAAGGATAGATGGGAGTGTCAGGGTAAACCAACACAGGAGGTAAGGGTAGATGGGAGAGTCAGGGTAAACCAACACAGGGGTTAAGGATAGATGGGAGAGTCAGGGTAAACCAACACAGGAGGTAAGGGTAGACAGGAGAGTCAGAATAAACCAACACAGGAGGTAAGGGTAGACAGGAGAGTCAGGGTAAACCAACACAGGAGGTAAGGGTAGACAGGAGAGTCAG
>QNTS01004598.1:77519-87680 GCA_003317085.1 Hucho hucho
GAGAGAGAGAGAGGGAGTGCAGGTGAGAAATAACTGTGCTGTGATTGTGTGTGTGTGTGTGTGTGTTCTTCTTCCTGGTATTGCAGTGGTTTGTGGGTAAACCACTGGTAGCCAACAGAAGGACGACAAGACTGACTCACACTGGACCCAGAATTAGATCTGTTCGTGCTTTTTAGCCAACTTCTCACACATGTACTACATGGCATTGACAGCAGAGTAGTTCGCTAAAGGACAAGCTGATCTGGGACCAGTCTATAACATGCCCTGATGACTGTGGGATAATAATATTCCAGTTGTCTTGAGTGTTATTCTACAGGTCAGGGAGGGCCCCTTACGGACAGGCCAGGGAGGGCCCCTAAGGGCAGGTCAGGGATGGCCCCTAAGGACAGATCAGGGAGGTGCCCTACGGACAGATCAGGGAGGTGCCCTACGGACAGGTCAGGGAGGGCCCCTACGGACAGGTCAGGAAGGGCCCCTACAGACAGGTCAGGGAAGGGCCCCTACGGACTGGTCAGGGAGGGGCCCTATGGACAGCTATTTATTTTGGGTACAGTGTGCCGTCAGTCTGTTGTTGTCATCTTCCCTGGCCCTCTCTCCTTTCCTGTCCTGTGCTCAGCGATCTCCAGTGAGACAGGACAGCAGGCTAGCAGCAATGTGAGAGGAGCAGCAGAGGGCAGGGACGGTCCTACCCAGGTAACTGTGGGAGGGAACTGGAATCAGCTGAGCATTCAGCTGTTTCTCATCCGCCACCTCATAAGGCCCGTCGTCATAGAAACCAAGATCCAACAGTGTCTGGTTTAGCAGCTGGACACGCATCTCTCCTGGAAGTAACAGAGTTAAAGGACACAGACAGACAGATAGACACAGATAGACACAGATAGACACAGACAGACAGACACACACACACACAGAGACAGACAGAAACACAGACACACAGACAGACACACACACACACACAGACAGACAGACAGACAGACACACAGAGACGGACAGAAACACAGACACACAGACAGACACACACATACACACACACACACAGACAGACATGCGTACACACACAACACACACACCAAGAGAGAGAGAGACAACTCCCACACATAAACAGATAGATATCCACTGGACACAGTCATCTCTGGGGTTACACAACGCTAATGTCAAGTACCATATGATGTAATCGTTACTCCACCTAAGGCCTGTATAAGATATGATACAGTGATCCATAATTCATATTGATCACTGATGTCTCATAATGTTCAGCCCAATAGCTAACTGCTGGGAATCAATTACTTTGATCCATCAGTATGACTACTAAGGCCAATCAGTATATTGATTAGCTTATAAATCAATGATTTATCCAAGGATAGAAATACAATTTTATGAAAAACTGAATTATGACTAATGGGTATTTCTTCATATGGTTATTTATAACGATCTGCTGTTTGACCTGTTTCTCTGAGCGTAAGCTCAGCTAGATAACGCCACCAATATACTGATTGGCCTTGGTAGTCATACTGACGGATCAAAGTAATTGATTCCCAGCAGTAGGTTATTGGGCTGATTGATGGAACTGTCATTATGAGACATCGGTGATCAATATGAATTATGAATCACTGTATCATATGTTATACTGATTGAT
This sequence comes from Hucho hucho, assembly GCA_003317085.1. Classification (NCBI taxonomy): domain Eukaryota; kingdom Metazoa; phylum Chordata; class Actinopteri; order Salmoniformes; family Salmonidae; genus Hucho; species Hucho hucho. The sequence continues at coordinate 79,156 of QNTS01004598.1, forward strand.
GTAACTGTCATTATGAGACATCAGTGATCAATATGAATTATGAATCACTGTATCATATGTTATACTGATTGATCCATTTAGTGATCAGGGGTCTATTAGGGAGGCGTTTTTTTCTTTCTCACTATATTCTCTCTTTGATTAGATCACTTTTGAGGTCTAAAACACTTCTGACAACAAGCTTAGATTTTTTTGTGAGCTATCATTGTCAGTCCCCACTATTTAACCTTTCTTTATACCGGTTTGTCTCATTGGGATATAAAAAAATAAAATAATTAAAAACAGTATGTCACCGTACCTTTCCAGTTGTACGTTCCTGGAGCGCCAAACATGATGAAGTTATTGTCTGGTGTGAAGGCGGCAGACAGACCCTGCTGACAGAAGCCAAACTGTTCGTGTCCCTGGGGTCGCCCCTCACAGAACTTCCACTCCCCTCCATCCAAGTCATCCCTCTCTGTCAGGTCCTCACTCAGGACATAGCAACGCCCGATAGGGTCCCGCGTCTCAGACGGCAGGCCCACACGCTGACGCAGCTCATACAGGTGGGCACAGGTCTGGAGAGGGGTAGGGGTAGTACCATATCAGTCACTGGAAGAGACAGTCTACTACTTTGCCCTACCAAGCATAAAAAGGCATTTGGTCAAAAATGAGTTAATGTCATTTTTGCTACATTAAAGACATGCTTAATCATGTGGACAAGTATCCTGCCTCTATTGTGTTGTGTTTTGGAGAAAATGGGGGTCATGTTAGCAGTAACTGCATAAAGTTACTGTGAAACCAAGGTAAATAAAAGGATTTTTTCTCAGTTCCACGCTATGAGCAGTTACTGCCTTTTTGCATGGTAGGGCAGTACAGACATAGCCTGGTCTCAGATCTGTTTGTGGGCACGTCTGGAGAATCTGGCTACTGTAAGTAACTGGACGAGACAGTCTACTACACTACAGTACAGGTGGGCCCTGGCCTGGAGAGGGACAGGACCAGTAGTAGTACATTCTCAGCATTGGGCTCTGGTCTACTAACTACTGTACAGACATAGCCTGGTCTACTAACTACTGTACAGACATAGCCTGGTCTACTAACTACTGTACAGACATAGCCTGGTCCCAGATATGTTTGTGCGGTCTTGCCAACTTCTATGGCGCCATGACAATAACCCTAGGAACACAAACTGATCTGGGACAAGGCCTCAGGCCACTACAGGCATGCTTAGTACCAGGAGTTTTTCCTTTCCTTACCACCACCTTTCCTCCAATCCCCTGGCTCTTGACTGTCACTCCTAGCCACTGGTTGTCCTTGCTCTCTCTGTCAAGGTTAACATCTCCATCGATGTCCACTCGCTCGCAGTCAAACTCGTCGCCTGTGATTGGACAGCGGTACAGGGCGCCAGGACGCTGTCTCCGCATGAGGCCCATTCCTCTGTCCCGGGGAGCCCCCACCAGTATCCTGGAAGACACAACACACCAGATCTTTACTGGAAGACACAACACATCAGATCGTTACTGGAAGACACAACACACCAGATCTTTACTGGAAGACACAACACACCAGATCTCTACAGGAAGACACAACACATCAGATCGTTACTGGAAGACACAACACAACAGATCTTTACTGGAAGACACAACACATCAGATCTCTACAGGAAGACACAACACACCAGATCTTTACAGGAAGACACAACACATCAGATCGTTACTGGAAGACACAACACACCAGATCTTTACTGGAAGACACAACACACCAGATCTTTACTGGAAGACACAACACAACAGATCATTACAGGAAGACACAACACATCAGATCTTTACTGGAAGACACAACACATAAGATCTTTACAGGAAGACACAACACACCAAATCTTTACAGGAAGACACAAAACATCAGATCTTTACTGGAAGACACAACACATCAGATCTTTACTGGAAGACACACCACACCAGATCATTACTGGAAGACACAACACATCAGATCTTTACAGGAAGACACAATACACCAGATCTTTACTGGAAGACACACCACACCAGATCATTACTGGAAGACACAACACATCAGATCTTTACAGGAAGACACAATACACCAGATCTTTACTGGAAGACACAACACATCAGATCTCTACAGGAAGACACAACACATCAGATCTTTACTGGAAGACACAACACATCAGATCATTACAGGAGGACACAACGCACCAGATCATTACAGGGAGACACAACATGTCAGATCTTTACTGGGAGCATAGTCTCATGACTGATCGAGACACCAACTATCGAGTACCTGGCCAGAGCATAGTGTCATTTTGTATTATAATTTTTTTTTATTTCACCTTTATTTAACCAGGTAGGCTAGTTATTTACAACTGCGACCTGGCCAAGGTAAAGCAAAGCAGTGTGACACAAATAAAAACACAGAGTTACACATGGAATAAACAAGCGTACAGTCAATAACACAATAGAAAAAAAAGAAAGTCTATGTACAGTGTGTGCAAATGGCGTGAGGAGGTAAGGCAATAAATAGGCCATAGTGGCGAAGTTATTACAAGTTAGCAAATTAACACTGGAGTGATAGACGTGCAGATGATGATGTGCAAGTAGAAATACTGGTGTGCAAAAGAGCAGAAAGGTAAATAAAAACAATATGGGGATGAGGTAGGTAGATTGGATGGGCTATTTACAGATGAGCTATGTACAGCTGCAGCGATTGGTTAGCTGCTTGGATAGCTGATGTTTAAAGTTAGTGAGGGAAATATAAGTCTCCAGCTTCAGCGATTTTTGCAATTCGTTCCAGTCATTGGCAGCAGAGAACTGGAAGGAAAGGCGGCCAAAGGAGGTGTTGGCTTTGGGGATGACCAGTGAAGATCATGACTGATCCAGACACAAACTATCTAGTATCTGGTCAGAGCATAGTCTCATGACTGACCCAGACACAAACTATCGAGTAACTGGCCAGACCATGCAAGATTTATTTGGTTCTTGGTTCATGCCATTGTTTTGTTAACACTTTCACCCAAAGGAACTTCCAACAGTGAGTGCAATTTAGTATATGTGACCCAAGTTGAGATTCAGATTTGACTGGGAGCATGGCTATAGGCTCAGGAGTGTTTCCTGGCCATATCACCTGACCAGGAAACACTCAGGGCACAATACTGTAGTTATGGGCTTTATAACTGGGACCTGGGTCCCTATTCACAAAGCATCACAGAGTAGGGGTGATCATCTATGATAAGTTTTACCACTTAGATTATACTGAATAAGATTATATGGACAGAGAGGATCTGATCCTAGATCTGCCCCTGGAGTTGTTCCTGCATGGTCAGGTCACATGGTCAGGAAACAGGAAACATCTTAATGAGATATATTAGATGTTCTGTATTTGACATGTTGTTTACAACAACAACCTCAGTTACTTTCGGTGAGGTCACTATTCACCAACATGCAAAGCTACTGTACAGCAGCCTTACTATGAGGTAGTTCCTAACACTGACACTACCGCATGTTGTCATGATTCTCTCCCTCTCCTATTTTTGTAACCGTTGCAGACCCAGAAAAAGGTCTTCATTTTCAGTACCGTGGTGGGTGCTGATCGTTTGGGGTCGTGGATCTGGCCTTATACGGACTAGCTGGTCCAGGCAGGGGGCTATTTAAAAACTCACCGTTGAACCACATTCCACCCAACCAACCCTTTCCTCTAGTCTCCCTGCTCTCAGCCATGACGTGACACAGGCACGGAAGCAAGACACAGAGAAACACAGTGAGAGAGGGGGAGACAGAGAGGGAGAGATAGAGACCGATGGATGGGGAGAGAAAGAGAAAGTGTAAAGCGAGAGAGAGAGCGAGAGAGAGAGCGAGAGATGGAGCAAAGAAAATGACCTCACAGGAGAAACATTTTTTATTGGAAGTTTGTCTCCTGTGTCATGCCTACTGGACCAATGCATTAGTTTGGGAGGGAAAGCACACGAATAACCTCGAGCACTGTCTGTCTGATGTTGATATGTGCAAGCAGCACGCGTATATTACAGCTTTCCTAACTGTCTGCTGCACCTCCTGGCTATAAATATGGGTTAGCAGATAGCACTAAAGAAACCAGACAGATAGACAGAGGCCTGAGGGGTGAGGCCTGAGGGGTGAGGCCTGAGGGTGAGGCCTGAGGGTGAGCAGGGCTGGCAGCAGGGCTCTGTAAGTCATCTGCACCACACTACAACTGGGGGACAGTAGGTATGGAGTACGTTACTGGGATACTAATCTACAACTGAGATATCACAATCAGTCTCTCTGTGTGAACCAAGGCTAAGACAGTCACTCCTAGCCTGATCCCCAGGTCTGTTTGTGCTTGAGCAAACTTCTCTGGTACCCACGACAGCAAATGAAGGGTTGGTTAATGCAATGACTAACAGACCTACTTGGTGACCAGTCACTCCTTGCCCTGAGACATGGCTGTATAGACTCCTATGGTGTTTAGAGAGGGCTACAGCCATGTATCAGAGCAAAATCACTCCATTGCAGTCATGTGTTAGAGGGTCCAATACAGATATCTGAACAGAACTCCATGCAGGGTAACAGTTGGATTATCTAACCTGACTGCAGGGTAACAGTTGGTTTATCCAACCTGACTGCAGGGTAACAGTTGGTTTATCCAACCTGACTGCAGGGTAACAGTTGGTTTATCCAACCTGACTGCAGGGTAACAGTTGGTTTATCTAACCTGACTGCAGGGTAACAGTTGGTTTATCCAACCTGACTGCAGGGTAACAGTTGGTTTATCCAACCTGACTGCAGGGTAACAGTTGGTTTATCCAACCTGACTGCAGGGTAACAGTTGGTTTATCCAACCTGACTGCAGGGTAACAGTTGGTTTATCCAACTGGTTCCAGTTGAAGAGCTTTCTCTTTTTTGGGCTGGGGGTATTGAGGAGTAGGTGAAGGTCAGAGAAGGCATTCTGGATGTTGTTAAAGCTATGTTGTAGGGTGGTCAGAGAGGGGCCAGTTGTGTCGTTGGCATAAAGGTGGATGGGGGAGTCACCAGCAGCATGCACAATATTGTTAATATACACAGAGAATAGGGTTGGTCCGAAAATAGATCCTTGTGGAACTCCCATAGATCAGATCAAATCAAATTGTATTTGTCATATGCTTCAGGTGTAGACTAACAGTGAAATGCTTACTTATGGGCCCTTCCCAACAATGCAGAGAGAAAAAGAGAAATAGCTGAAAAATAGAAAAATAAGGACACAGAACCTTATATTTAATAAATACACAGTGAGTAACGATAACTTGGCTAAATACACAGGGTACCAGTACCGAGTCGATGATAACTTGGCTATATACACCGGGTACCAGTACCGAGTCGATGTGCAGGGGTACGAGGTAATTGAGGTAGATATGTACGTACATACAGTATAGGTAGGGATAAAGTGACTAGGCAACAGGATAGACAATAAACAGTAACAGCAGTGTGATGAGTCATGCAAAAAGAGTTCATGCAAAAAGGGTCAATGCAGAGAGTTAAATAGTTAACCAATAGCTACCCAGACTGTATATTTAGCAGTCTTATGGCTTGGGGGTAGAAGCTGTTCAGGGTCCTGTTGGTTCCAGACTTGGTGCATCAATAACGCTTGTTGTGCAGTAGCAGAGACAACAGTCTATGACCTGGGTGACTGGAGTCTTTGAAAATGTTTATGACCTTCCTCTGACACCGCCTGGTATACATGTCCTGGATGGCAGGGAGCTCGGCCCCAGTGATGGACTGGGCCGTATGTAGCACCTTGCGGTCGGATGCCAAGCAGTTGCCATACCAAGCGGTGATGTAGCCAGTCATCTGCAAACTTAATGATGGTGTTGGAGTTGTGCATGGCCACAAAGTTATGGGTGAACGGGGAGTACAGGAGGGGACTAAGCACTGACCCCTGAGGGTCCACAGTGTTGAGGGTCAGTGTGGCGGATGTGTTGTTGCCTACCCTCAACATTTGGGGGAGGCCGTCAGGAAGTCCAGGATCTAGCTGCAGAGGGAGGTGTTTAATCCCAGAATCCTTAGCCCAGTGATAAGTTTAGCGGGTACTATGGTGTTGATCACTGAGCTGTAATCAATGAATAGCATTATCACATAGGTGTTCCTTTTGTCCAGGTGGGGAAGGGCAGTATGGAGGGAAATAGAGATTGCATCATCTGTGGATCTGTTGGGGTGGAATGCGAATTGGAGTGGGTCCAGGGTCTCTGGGATGATGGTGTTGATGTGAGCCATGATCAGCCTTTCAAAGCATTTCATGGCTACAGATGCGTGCTACGGGGAAATAGTCATTTAGACAGGTTACCTTGGCGTTCTTGGGCACAGGGACTATGGTGGTCTGCTTGAAACAAGTAAGTATTACGGATACCTACTGCAGCCCTCATTCTGTTATTGGTTCCCAAAGCACACTCTTTTCAGTTCGCTGCAGCTAGCGACTGGAACAAACACTCAAACTGGATAGTTTTATCTCCAACTCTTCATTCAAAGACTCAATCATGGACACTCTTTCTGACAATTGTGGCTGCTTCGCGGGATGTATTGTGGTCTCTACCTTACTGCCCGTTGTGCTATTGTCTGTGCCCAATAATGTTTGTACCATGTTTTGTGCTGCTGCCATGTTGTGTTGCTACCATGTTGTTGTCATGTTGTGTTGCTACCATGCTGTGTTGTCATATGTTGCTGCCTTGCTATGTTGTTGTTTTAGGTCTCTCTTTATGTAGTGTTGTGGCGTCTCTCTTGTCGTGATGTGTATTTTATCCTATATTTGTATTATATTTTTTATTTTTTTATCCCCGCCCTTCAGGAGGCCTTTTGCCTTTTGGTATGCTGTCATTGTTAATAAGAATTTGCCTAGTTAAAAACATGTTAAATAAAAAAATATTTAAATGTTAACCTGTTTAAAGGACTTACCCAGATCGGCTGCGGAGAGCGTGATCACACAGTCGTCCAGAACAGCTGGTGCTCTCATGTATGGTTCAGTGTCGTTAGACTCAAAGCGAGAATAGAAGATATTTAGCTCATCTGGTAGGCTCGCGTCACTGGACAGTTCGCTCCTGGGTTTCCCTTTATAATCCGTGATAGTTTGCAAGCCTTGCCACTTCCGATGAGCGTCAGAACTGGTGTGGTAGGATTCAATCTCTGTCCTTTATTGACTCTTTCCCTGTTCGTTGGAGGGTGTAGCAAGATTTCTTATAAGCGTCCGGATTAGTGTCCCACTCCTTGAAACCGGTAGCTCTAGCCTTTAGCTCAGCGCGGATGTTTCCTGTAATCCATGGCTTCTGGTTGGGATATGTACGTACGGTCACTGTGGGAACGATGGTGTCGATGCACTTATTAATGAAGCCGGTGACTGATGTCGTAAACTCCTTAATGGCATCAGATGAATCCCGGAACATATTCCAGTCTGTGCTAGCACAACAATCCTGTAGTTTATCATTCATTTCATAGGACCATTTCCGTATTGAGCTGGTACTTCCTGTTTGAGTTTTTCCTTGTAAGCAGGAATCATAGAGTTATGATCAGATTTGCCAAATGGAGGGTGAGGGGTAGCTTTGTATGTGACTCTGTGTGTAAAGTTGATCTCAAGTGTTTTTCACCTCTAGCTGAATAGGTGACATGCCGGTAGAAATGAGGTAAAGCGGATTTCAGTTTTCCTGCATTAAAGTCACTGGCCACTAGGAGTGTCGCCTCTGGGTGAGCATGTTCTTGTTTGCTTATGGCCCTATACTGCTCGTTGAGTGGTGGTAAATAGCTAAAACAGCTAAAACTATAAATGGAAACTCTCTTGATAGCATGGTCTACAGCTTAACATGAGGTATTATAACTCAGCGCACCAGCTGTTGTTAAGAAATAGACACACATCCCCTCCCCTGAGCTTCCCCGATGTTGCAGTTCTGTCCTGCCGATATAAAAACAGCACGATTCATGTTTACCATGCCCTTGTTCAGCCACAATTCTGGGGGCGTACAGAAATAATAAATGTAAAATGTATTCACGCTTGACTTTGGATTAAAGCGTCTGCTAAATGGCATATATTACAAAGGGAAAAGGACATATATTACAAAGGGAAAACCATCTACGTCGCAGACACCAATGTCTTGCTCCCGGACAAGCTAAATACCTTCTTCGCCCGCTTTGAGGATAACACAATGCCATCGACGCGGCCAGCTCCCAAGGACTGTGGGCTCTAGTTCTCCATGGCCGACATGAGTAAAACATTTAAGCGTGTTAACCCTCGCAAGGCTGCCGGCCCAGACGCTATCCCTAGCCGCGTCCTCAGAGCATGCGCAGACCAGCTGGCTGGAGTGTTTACGGACATATTCAATCTCTCCCTATCCCAGTCAGCTATCCCCACTTGCTTCAAGATGTCCACCATTGTTCCTCTTCCCAAGAAAGCTAAGGTAACTGAACTAAATGACTATCGCCCCCTAGCACTCACTTCTGTCATCATGAAGTGCTTTGAGAGGCTAGTTAAGGATCATATCACATCTACCTTACCTGACACCCTAGACCCAGTTCAATTTGCTTACC
>QNTS01004599.1:24496-35088 GCA_003317085.1 Hucho hucho
ATGTGTCACAGTTATCCTGGATATTCTTTGTGTATGTGTCACAGTTATCCTGGATATTCTCTGTGTATGTGTCACAGTTATCCTGGACATTCTCTGTGTATGTGTCACAGTTATTCTTAGCCCACTACTAGCTATGCTTACCCCGTCAAGGGTAGCTTACACTCTGTGTGTGTGTGTGTCAGACCTGGTTTCAACTTAAAATACTTCAACTGGGTTTGTCTGGCGCAATGGAACCAATAAAATAGTCACAAAAGTGCTGTCCCAGCCTCACAGTTTACACCAAGCGCTAACGTGAATTTCGTGATCTGATCAATATGATCCAATCACTATTCAAGGTTTGTTGCATATACACATTGTATTCAAATGTGTCTCTTATCCATCCCACTGTGTCCCCATTGTGACCAAAATAGCTGGTGCCTCCCTGTATGCAAATTAACTGACAGATACTATTTTAAAATAATATTTATTTATTTATTTTAAAGACAATCAATGGTGCCACCTGTCAATGATTTTAGAGGGTCGGTTTAATGACGATTTAAATGGTTTGACCATCCAGATCTGTTTACGCTAGATTGATATCCAGACACAATGCCTGTCTGACTACCTCCGGAGGTGGTCACGAATATCTGATCACAATCAGATCACAATGTATCTGTTAATCGTCTACACCTGTCTACAAATGTGGGCACAATCAGAATGTGGACAGAAGGAGATCAAAGGGCGCACGTTAGCAGCAGGTATAAACAGGGCTTAGGATAGCCCTGAGATCTGAAAATACACACTTGAAATTAGTCATACAATTAATTTCTTACTTTATATGAGTTGTTTTTTTTGTTGTCTTTATTTTACCTGGTTGTCCCTTTTAAGTCAAAATATATTTTTTCATAAGGACTCTATAAACTTTTTATAATGATGTTATTGATAAGTTATTTTAGGCTAATAACATAACAACATACAGCCAATCACTCTGTTGAACATTCTCAGAGCTCTAGGTCACTTAGACAACAGCCGACTTTGCAGACTAATGTCTGGTCTAAATATCATTAGTTGACGTTAGCGTTTATGGTATTTGCCTGGGATGACATAATATGACATCAAAGTTTCCCTCAGCTCCCTCTGCCCGTGAGGAGGTCAGGGGTCATTTGACCTCTGGTCAACAATTGAGGTGCTGCATTGAATGGGACACTAGTCTTCATGGAGGAATGCATTGTTGACCTCTGTGAGTTTGTTTATTGACAATACATATTTCACAGAGAGGTGGTACATAATTGTGAACCATACGTAATGACAATGACTTTCGTAGCTCGATGAACAACTAGCAATATGACCTCATGGCTCATAATCAAGCTTCCCAAATCTCTCTCTCTCTCTCTCTCTACCTCTCTCTCTCTCTCTCTGCATCTCTCTCTCTCTGTCTGTATCTCTCTCTCGCTCTCTGAGATAAAGATAATCCCTATCAGTTTAAATATTATTAAAAGGATTTAGCAAAGTGGTAAAAGGGGCAAAAGGACAACATAACCATCAGAGGCTAAAACAAAGAAGCCCCGTTTATACCTGGTGCTAACATCCGCCCTTTGTCCTGATCTTGTCCAAATTCTGATTTTGCTCACATCTTTATACAAGTGTAGATTATTAAAAGACACACTGTGATCTGATTGTGATCAGATCTTTCTGGCCACCTCCAGAGCTAGTCAGGCACGCATTGTGTCTGGATATCAATACAAGTGTAAACAGATCTGGATGGTCAAACTATTTAAATCATCGTTATACCGTTCTCTAAAATCATTGACAGGTAGTGACTAACGGAAGATGCGATTGTCTTAAATAAATACACTACCGGTCAAAAGTTTTAGAACACCTACTCATTCAAAGGCTTTTCTTTAGCTTTACTATTTTCTACATTGTAGAATAGTAGTGAAGACATCAAAACTATGAAATAACACATATGGAATCATGTAGTAACCAAAAAAGTGTTAAACAAATCAAAATATATTTTATATTTGAGATTCTTCAAATAGGCAGCCTTTGCCTTGATGACAGCTTTACACACGCTTAGTATTCTGTCAACCAGCTTCACCTGGAATGCTTTTCCAACAGTCTTGAAGGGGTTCCCACATATGCTGAGCACTTGTTGGTTGCTTTTCCTTCACTCTGCGGTCCGACTCATCCCAAACCATCTCAATTTGGTTGAGGTTGGGAGATTGTGGAGGCCAGGTCATCTGATGCAGCACTCCATCACTCTCCTTCTTGGTCAAATAGCCCTTACACAGCCTGGAGGTGTGTTGGGTCATTGACCTGTTGAAAAACAAATGATAGTCCCACTAAGCGCAAATCCAGATGGGATGGCGTATCGCTACAGAAAGCTGTGGTAGCCATGCTAGTTAAGTGTGTCTTGAATTCTAAATAAACCACAGACAGTGTCACCAGCAAAGGAACCCCACACCATAACACTTCCTCCTCCGTGCTTTATGGTGGGAAATACACATGCAGAGACCATCCGTTCACATACACCGCGCCTCACAAAGACACGGCGGTTGGAACCAAAAATCCCCAATTTGGACTCCAGGCCAAAGGACAAGTTTCCACTGGTCAAATGTCCATTGCTCATGTTTCTTCTTCTTATTGGTGTCCTTTATTAGTGGTTTCTTTGCAGCAATTCGACCATGAAGGCCTGATTCACACAGTCTCCTCTGAGCAGTTGATGTTGAGATGTGTCTGTTACTTGAACTGTGAAGCATTTATTTGCAATTTCTGAGGCTGGTAACTCTAATGAACCTATGAGGCTTCTGTGTAGGACATCTCATCAATAATAAATAATGTTTTAAGGATTTAACAAAGTGGTAAAAGGCCAATAGGCGATATAACAACATAAACATAGTATAGCCTAATCCACAACGACATGAGCCACATACTAAAACACACTTGATTTTAGGATGCGTCATTTTCTTTTCTTGTCTAAATTGTTTAACAATTCAGGAGCCCGAGTCCTGATCATAACTCACCAGGCTACTTTCCAACAACCAAGAAGACCCAGCCTCCCACCACCCAAATTGGAGAGGCTAAAAATACGGCGCGATGTCACAACTGTTGCTCTGGGTGGGGGTCCACCAATCACTGCCCGATCATCCTTTACTGCCAATCCTGACTCACCCCGTTATCCATATGGATTAGAAAATAGCCTATGATTGTAGTTATGACTTGGGGGTCTACGACGGGTGTGACGTGGCCCCAGGGTCTCTTTATATACCCCACTCTTGCCCACCTCACACCATTCAATGTTAACCAACAGACTCTACTGAACACACTGAGCTGCAGTGCTACTCTACTACTCAACTGCTATAGAACGAACTGGACTGAAGGACCATTTTTCAAAAAGCGACATTCTTCTCTGAGCATATCTATTAAGAGGCAGCGACTACATTTGTCAAGCCACTGCCAATTAAAAACCAGCGACAGGCTGCGTTGCAGTAACAAGGACTGTAAATCGGATCAATTCATCATTGTCCTGACAAGAAGAGGCTTCTTCACAAGGACATCGGAAAAGTCTTTGGGTAACTTTTTTTTTTTAACTCTCTTCTCCAAGTTTTGAACTTTTACCACAGCAAGTGCGCTCCCCCTTGGCATCGACACGCTAAACCTTTTTTTGCAGATAACTTCACACATCGGTCTGACTTGCTGTATAAAAAGGGACACACGGAAAACCGCCAACATGACGAGCAATAACACACATTACTACGACGACAGCCAGCCACCACAGCACTACCAGGGCACTGACAACTTCGAAGGGGACGAGGAAGACGAGATGCCGGCTACGGAGAAAGATCTTGCGGAGGATGCACCATGGAAGAAAATCCAGCAGAACACCTTTACAAGGTGGTGCAACGAGCACCTCAAGTGCGTCAATAAGACCGTGACAGACCTCCAGAAGGATTTTGGCGACGGTTTAAAGCTCATTGGGCTCCTGGAAGTTCTGAGCCAGAAAAAGATGTACAAAAAACACCACACCAGACCCAACTTCCGACAGATGAAACTGGAAAATGTTTCCGTCGCTCTGGAATTCTTGGACAGGGAACACATCAAGTTGGTGTCTATTGGTAAGTGATAAAGTCAGCTTTTGGGCTGGAATGTTTCTAATACATTTTTGAGAGAGAGAGAGAGAGAGAGAAAGAAAGACGAATAGGGGGCTGGAATGTTTTTAATTATTTTTTGAGAGAGAAAGAGAGAGAGAGAGAGAGAGAGAGAGAGAGAGAGAGAGAGAGAAAGAAAGAAACAAAGACGAATAGGGGGCTGTAATGTTTTAATTAATATTTGAGAGAGAGAGAGCGAGAGACAGAGAGAGAGAGAGAGAAAGGAGAGAGAAACAAAGAAAGACAAAGAAAGAAAATGGAATAGGGATAAGGGAAGGATGAGAGTCCAGTGCATAACCTGGAGAGGCCAGACAGGATCAAACATTTTTTTTACTGATACATTTTAATTTAGTTATTGACTGTCAGTGTCATTTCACAAAATCTTTGGGATTGCTTTATGATGGCATGCATATAACTCTCTGTGATGAGTACACACAACTCTCTGTGATGAATACACAACTCTCTGTGATGAGTACACATAACTCTCTGTGATGAGTACACACAACTCTCTGTGATGAATACACATAACTCTCTGTGATGAGTACACACGACTCTCTGTGATGAATACACATAACTCTCTGTGATGAGTACACACAACTCTCTGTGATGAATACACATAACTCTCTGTGATGAATACACACAACTCTCTGTGATGAATACACATAACTCTCTGTGATGAATACACATAACCCTCTGTGCATCAGTCACATAATACTGACTAGAACAGGGGAATAATGTGTTTACACAATAGCAGATCTTAGATTGTCGACCACATATTATTGAGAGAGACCCATTTGAATCGTTCTGCTGAGTGACTCAGCCTGAGTTTAAACATCCATCTACACTACAGTAGTATGCCACCTCCTGTCAACCCAGCTTGTCAGGTGCTCTACTGTCTGATGCATGGCTTTCACAAAATGCCCGTTGGTCAGCCATCTCTATGGAAACTCTTACAGCATAGGTACCATTGAGATCACTGGCTGATGTCCAAGACACACCGTCCACCCTGGACTTTCATGTCCATCTGCAGTGTTTTACTCAAACTATTACAGTGGTACTGTCAGGCTTGGCTCTGGGCTCTGCTGGGTGGAAATTCACTAGGACTGTGTTAATGAGAAAGACACACACACACACACACATCACACCCCTCTCACTCCACAAACACTCCACACCTCATAATCACACCAGTTAAAGGTCAGAAGAGTCATGCCTGGAGTTTGTTAGGGGGAGAGGAAAGGGGTCGACAGCCACAAACTCCCCTCCCATAGTCCCTGGTTCCAGACATGTTAGGACTGTAGGACAATTCTTATGATCATTGTCATGTCATTGATTTCATTGTGACTGTCAGGCTAGGCTGGTCCCAGACTTCCTATGGTGGTTTAGTTGGCTACATAGCCCATACAGACCAGCTTAACAGTAGGTGCATGGTTATCCTCTGGGATCCCTCTGTGTGTGGAGGTGAGGGTTAGGCTGGCTGAGGGCATGTGTCCTGGTTTGGGATAAGAGTGATAAGCATGGAGGTATTGTGTCCACAGAGGTAGCTAAGCCCTGGGAGGAGTAATTGAGTTATAGATAGCTGGACCCTGACCCCTGGACATTACACTCCCTTCCTTCAGGGATTTAGATGGAGAGAGATAGACATACCATAGCAGAGTCTGTAGATCTATGTTTGTGAGGTAAGAGGGGACTCTGGACATGCTCTAGGGACACATCGACATGATGTCACAATCATAGAAGTATATATAAGTACGTCTGGACAGACCCATGACCTTGGTGATTGCTGCTACAGTGTTTCCGAACACTGTTTATTTTATTTCTCTCAATGTTTCTCATTTGTCTAGTTTATGTTCAGTATGTTTTAGTTCAGTGTGTTTACTTAACCATCTCATCATTAAGGTTTTGGACTAGAGAAGAGAAACTTAGCCTCATATTTCACTAACAATAAGGGTTATTAAACACCTGACTGTCTGTTCCTCTGCCGTGCTGACTGATTACTCTCCCCACACGGCCCGGTGAAATTCCCGGCGTGACCGCCGCTTTGAGCGGGGGGTTGTGAAGGGCACGGCAAGTGTATGTGTGTCATGATGCCCGAGGGAACTCTCTTCGGCTATCGACCTCACGCCTAAGGAATGTCCCAAGGTTTCCGCAGTATAGTGTCAGTAAAGAGGTTAGGGGTCATACACCCAATGCCCAAGTCTGTGTGTGTGTTGGGGAGTGGCAGGCGGTATCCCTGCGACCTTGTCAGCTTTGACAGAAACAGGATAACGGTGGCGCTGTCGTTTCTCTCCTGACGCCTGCTGTCTGTCCAGGCTTAGACACAGCAACACCAAGCTCTGGGTGAACAGCGAACAACACGACACACGGGTGAACACAAACCTTTAAATGACTTTTCTGTGTTGTCACAGCAACCTACAAATACTCAATGAATTGACACGGAGGAATGAGGATAGTAAAAAACACCTGTCTCACTGGCACACACTGCTTGTCCGTTGACCGCATGACCACATGGCACATGGCACACAGCTGTCCACAAAGCCTGAGACGCCATTATTATTAAAACCACATCAAGCCATGCAGCCCCCACACCACACCACACCACCTGCCCATGCCAGTCAGTCTAATGGTCCTCATCAAACAGTCAGCAAGCAGCACTGTAGTGTCCAGTACCAAAGGTTACTGACCCACAGTAGAATAAATAGATAATAGAGTCAGAGATAGACAAGTCACATGACCACCCTCTCCACTTACTAGAACTGTTGTTAAGCTGCTTCTACCTTTCTGTCCAATGAGGTCATATCTTGGGCAATATTTCTGTCCAGAAAGTTTAGTATAGCCTTTACGGTTGTGGTACACTTTACCCTGTCCAGTTTACTGTCTAATCTAAACCATTGAAGGATGTTATCATGTTACTGTTTGGTTTAAGTTGAGATGACTACTCTAAGAATACACTGGTTAAGTTTTTAGGTATACTTTATTGTCTGCTACTTGGTGCTTCTTCATTGATTTATCTCGTACTGAAGGCCACTGTTTCTAAAGCGCTTTCAAAGCAATTGAAATCCAAGTGCTGTTGACTTACAGAGGATTCCATTTCAACATATGTTGTCAGCTGTTGATCTGTTCTCGTCCATGCTGGTCTGTCTGTCTGTCTGTGGAATACCACAGATACTCGCTCTCTCTCCTGACCAGTCAGTTATTGTGTAGCCTAGTATCTGTAGTGGAATTTAACCCTCTCTTCAAGACATTAACACACCCAATTCAATTCAATTCAATTTCAATGTAAGGGCTTTATTGGCATGGGAAGCATATGTTTACACTGTCAAAGCAAGTGAAATACATAATAAACAAAAGTAAACATTACACTTACAAAAGTTCCAAAATAATAAAGACATTTCAAATGTCTCTCTCTCTCCCTTCTCCACTCGTAGACATTAAGTCAATCATGGATAGGAAGCTAAATCTGACCCTGGATATGTATTCCTCTCCCCTCCAGACTCCAAGGCCATCGTGGACGGTAATCTGAAACTGATCCTAGGTCTGATCTGGACTCTGATTCTGCACTACTCCATCTCCATGCCCATGTGGGAGGACGAGGACGACGAGGAGGCTAAGAAACTGACCCCCAAGCAGAGGCTGCTGGGATGGATCCAGAACAAGGTGCCTGAGCTACCCATCAACAACTTCCACCGCGACTGGAGGGATGGCAAGGCCCTGGGAGCCCTGGTAGACAACTGTGCCCCTGGTAAGAACTGACTCAGGAACAGTTTAGTGTGAGGCCCTAGGAGCCCTGGTAGACAACTGTGCCCCTGGTAAGAACTGACTCAGGAACAGTTTAGTGTGAGGCCCTGGGAGCCCTGGTAGACAACTGTGCCCCTGGTAAGAACTGACTCAGGAACTGTTTAGTGTGAGGCCCTCGGAGCCCTGGTAGACAACTGTGCCCCTGGTAAGAACTGATTAGGGAACAGTTTAGTGTGAGGCCCTGGGAACCCTGGTAGTGCCCCTGGTAAGAACTGACTCAGGAACAGTTTAGTGTGTGGCCCTGGGAGCCCTGGTAGTGCCCCTGGTAAGAACTGACTCGGGAACAGTTTAGTGTGTGGCCCTGGGAGCCCTGGTAAGAACTGATTAGGGAACAGTTTAGTGTGAGGCCCTGGGAACCCTGGTAGTGCCCTTGGTAAGAACTGACTCAGGAACAGTTTAGTGTGAGACCCTGGGAGCCCTGGTAAGTTCAGGGGTCAGCTATGAGTTACTGTGGTGAGAGGTGAATGTCAGCTATGAGTTACTGTGGTGAGAGGTCAGGGGTCAGATATGAGTTACTGTGGTGAGAGGTCAGGGGTCAGATATGAGTTACTGTGGTGAGAGGTCAGGGGTCAGCTATGAGTTACTGTGGTGAGAGGTTAGGGGTCAGCTATGAGTTACTGTGGTGAGAGGTTAGGGGTCAGCTATGAGTTACTGTGGTGAGAGGTTAGGGGTCAGCTATGAGTTACTGTGGTGAGGGTCAGATATGAGTCAGTTGTTGTATTTGATATGGTATCATGGTATCATTTACACAGCCTGGCGGGGTCAGTAGGCCTCAGTGGTCCTGTTGAGCCAGAGAGAGAGACAGAGAGAGACAGTGAGAGACAGACAGACAGAGCGAGAGAGAGAGAGAGAGAGAGAGAGAGAGATCGACAGACAGAGTGAGAGAGATTGAGAGAGATCGGCAGAGAGAGAGAGAGAGAGAGAAAGAAAGAAAGAGACAGACAGACAGACAGACGGACAGAGGACGTCCCTGCCAGCTGTCTCTGACTGAGTGAAGGAGCTCTCTCAGGCCCAGAGGTCGTAAGCCTGGCTTTAGTGTTTATAGCCTCCACACACAGCAACGCCAAATTTGGGCACGATTCCTCTTCATCTTCCAAGGGACATGTGCTTAGATGCTTGGCAGAGGTTTAAAAACAGCCTGTTCTGTGCTGGAGATGCGTGCATGAGGATGAGCTTTGGAGCAGGAGTGCCAAGATTCACAAGAATGACTCGTTGACTTGAAAGGACTCCAATTTGCCCATAGGTTACAGCACACTCTGACCCTGTGACACGAAGCCTTAGAACGACTCCTTTTTGAGTTCTAGAATAGAGAGAGGAGTCTAGAACACTGTGGTTGACTGTTTACATGGCTAGAAATCCTGGGATGTGTTACAGCAGCTCTCCAACACCCAGCTAGCTACAGATGATGTGACCATACAAGGCCATGGTTCTTTATTGAACCCCTAACAGCGTGAAGAAAGTTGACAAACCCGTCTCCAGTCCAATCCTTAGTTAGGCTTATGTAGTTAGTTAGGCATTTCTCTAGACTGACTGCTCATAGGTTTATTTGGAGATAACAGGTGTACAACAAGAAGAGTCATCCCCTCCTTTGTTTGTGACTATTTCTCCTGTATCCCTGACGATAATCTTCCGTGTCCAATTGAAATGTAATAAAGCTCTGAAATATTATATTTGGGGTGGAGGAGACCAGGCTTAAGTCCAAAGCTGAAATCACCTGGAACTTGAAACACAGAATGTTCTCCTTCTACAGTAGTTCTACTGTCGTAATGCATTCCTTTCAGAAGATCCAACCTTAGTCCACCCAAACATTGATGACTTGTGAATCATAATGTTATTGTCAGTGACAGTGAACAACCACGATATGACCCATTGTTTCAAGTTGCCATAGTAACGCTACAGTAATATTACACAGCAGCTCCACGGCGTGTCGATAATAACAAGATAATAGACTCCTGTTGAGCGCTTGGCTCTTTGTGTCAGTGAACTCACTGCACAGCTAACAGCTAATCCACTTTAAGCATTAGCAGCACATGGCAGTTTAGCACATAGAAATATAACCACACTCCGGTCCACCTGTCACAGACCCATTGACTTGAATGAGAATACTCGTTCTAGTAAGTCTATTTCGTTGGGCGTTAGCCTGTCTGCTTTAGCCTTCCGTGTCCGACAGGGAAAGTGCAAATACGTCTGTTGCTTTCGTTGTTTTGAATTTCGTAGCGCTTCAATCGAAGGCTAGCTATGCACCTATCTATACAAACTGGAGCAGAGCAGTGTGGGTAAATACAGGGTCACATGGGGTGGTAGGGTGTTAGTAGCAGGTAGTAGTAGTAGTGGTAGTAGTAGTAGTAGTAGTAGTAGTTAATAGTATGGTAGTAGTGAGGAAGTTGTTTCTGTGACCAGATGGGACACTGTTATATTTCTGCACTGTCGTAACCCCAATCCCATTCTAAAACCCCTATCTCTCCCTCCTTCCTCCCCCAATCCCTCTCTCCTGTCTCTTCTCTCTCTCCCTCTCTCCCTCTCTCCCTTCTCCCTCCCCCTCTCCCCTGTCTCTTCCCCCTCTCCCTCTCTCTTGTCTCTTCCCTCTCTCCCACTCTCCTGTCTCTTCCCCCTCTCCCTCTCTCCTGTCTCTTCCCTCTCTCCCTCTCTCCTGTCTCTTCCCTCTCTCCC
>QNTS01004599.1:40257-54061 GCA_003317085.1 Hucho hucho
TTCTCTCTCTCATCCTTTCTCTCTCCTCTCTCTCTCCTCCTTTCTCTCTCTCTTCCATTCTCTCCTCTCTCTCTCCTATCTCTCTCTCCTCATTTATCTCCCTCCTCCTTTCTCTCTCACCTCCTATATCTCTCCTCCTTTCTCTCTCCTCATTTCTCTCTCCTCCTTTCTCTCTCCTTCTATAGCTCTCCTCCTTTCTCTCTCTCCTCCTTTCTCCTACTGTTTTATTATCCTCAATCATCTCTCTCTGGTAACTCTCTCTTCATTCAATCTCTTTAATCTTTCAATGGAATACTTTGACTTCCTCTTTGTTTGTTCCCTCTATAGTTTATTGGGTCATGGATTGGTGATGTGCATCAGAGGCTGTATCAGAGACTACAATAAGGTCCTGTTATTAATCATACTGTGTTTCTCCTCTCAGATGGAGCAGAGGGACCAGTGAAAGTGAAGGATATTGGTGATGGCGTCTATGAGTGTGAATATCTCCCTGTCCAGACTGGTAAATACACAGTCAACATCACCTGGGGAGGACAACTCATCCCACGCAGGTGAGGATTATACTGTCCACCAACCAGCACCTGACTCAGTTTAACACAGATAACTTCATAGAATACTACTTAGGATTTGTGGTAGTTTTTACCTACCTTAGCACTAATCTGGAATCCGGGTAAGACTGTTTACTAAATGTAACTGTAATGTATACTACGGTTTTATCTTAATTAAAGGTGTGTCTGTGTCTCCCTCAGTCCCTTCGAGGTGGAGGTGAGTGAGGAGGCTGGCCCTCAGAAGGTGAGAGCTTGGGGCCCCGGCCTGCTGACCGGCCAGGTGGGCAAGTCAGCAGACTTTGTGGTCGAGGCCATCGGCACCGAAGTAGGAACTCTGGGTAAGTCAGGACATGAGGGCCCTGGGGCATTGTGGGTAATGTAGTTGAACCAGTAGAGTAATGGATTAGGTACACTGCTTCTTCTATGAAGACACCAGTTCAGTTGGTATTCATACAAGTGTGCAAGGGGACATTAACTGGATGCCTCTTGAGTGATTAGGAAACTAAAGTCTAATGTTCTTCATACGCCCTTCTCTCTCCAGGTTTCTCCATCGAGGGTCCGTCCCAGGCTAAGATAGAATGTGACGATAAGGGTGACGGCTCCTGCGACGTTCGCTATTGGCCCACTGAGCCAGGTGACTACGCCGTCCATGTCATCTGTGATGACGAAGACATCAAGGACAGCCCCTTCATGGCCCACATCCTGCCTGCAGCCAATGACTGCTTCCCTGAGAAGGTTAGCTCCGCCCACCACTCCAGCTAGCTCCGCCATTACAGGAGTGGTAGTCTTTATAAAACACGAAAACACACTGATGTGCACACACATAAACACACACAAAAACACAAACTAACACATAAACAAACAAATAAACTAACACATACATATAAATACATAATATAAACTCAGTACATTTCTCCTCTGCAGGTGAAAGCTTTCGGTCCAGGTCTGGAACCCACTGGGGTCATTGTAAACAAACCGGCAGAGTTCACCATCGATGCCCGCGAGGCTGGCAATGGCCACCTCAAGATCTATGCCCAGGATACAGAGGGCGTCACCATCAACATTAAGATCACCGACAAGGGAGACGGCACCTTCCTGTGTGTGTACGTCCCCACCAAGCCCATCAAACACACCATCATCATCACCTGGGGAGACGTCAACGTGCCCAACAGCCCCTTCAGGGTGAGTAGGACCAACTCACTGGGGTTCGAACCCAGATCTCCTGTGCATTACCAGACTTCATTAGCCTGCTGAGTTAAAGGCATTAGGTCAGGGACGGGGAGTCTTCAGGTCTCAGACAGACAAGGCCGTTACATAAGCTCAGCCACTCTACTCTTTCTTACACTCCACTAGAAATGGATATGACTACTTTAGGTAGAAACCATAGTGCTGTGTGTCAAGTACTGTGTCTGTGTGTATAGGTGATTGTTGGAGAGGGCTGCCACCCAGCCAAGGTCAAGGTGTATGGTCCTGGAGTGGAGAAGACAGGACTCAAGGCCAACGAGCCCACCTACTTCACTGTGGACTGTGCCGAGGCTGGACAAGGTACGTGTGTCTGAATAGGAAATACTACTCAAAAGGTTCTTCAGCTTGTTCCTGTAGAAGAACCCTGTAGGGTTCTGCAGGTAGAACCTTTTCACCCTGTTAGAACCCAATTAAAACCATTTATTCCATAGAGAAGGCAGTTGACCATTGTCTTGCACTTGTTCTTGCTAATACCAACTTAACTTTAGTGCCTACAGCTGTAGAAGATCAGAAATGTATGGCTACTATGGCAACAGTATTATGAGGTTTCTTCATATATAGATATGAAATGAATGTTTATCCCACAGGAGACATTAGCATTGGGATCAAGTGTGCTCCAGGAGTGGTGGGTCCAGCTGAGGCTGACATCGACTTTGACATCATCAAGAACGACAATGACACCTTCACTGTCAAGTACACTCCCCCTGGCGCAGGGAAATACACCATCATGGTGCTGTTCGCTGAGCAGGTAAAACTACATTTCCCAGAATCCTTCAGTTGAGGGTTACTGTTACTATGTGGCTTAGCATTACAGCTATAAAAGTACTTCTTCTTCTAACTTGTACTTCTAAGGATAACCCTAATGGCACATCTGTGTTAGAGTTTTTATTAAGAAGTGTACAGCAACAAAACTATTCCATATTTGTGTTCCAGGAAATCCCTATCAGTCCATTCAGAGTTAAGGTTGATCCTTCCCATGATGCTGGCAAAGTGAGGGCTGAGGGCCCAGGACTCAACAAGACAGGCGTGGAGGTGGGTACTCCGACCCACTTCACCATCTTCACCAAGGGAGCAGGCAAGGCCAAGCCTGAGGTCCAGTTCACAGCGGCAGGCCTGAAGGGGGAAGCTGTGAGGGACTTTGAGATCATCGACAACCATGACTACTCCTACACCGTCAAGTACACCGCCGTTCAACAGGGTCAGATGACCATCTCAGTCACCCATGGAGGGGACCCCATTCCCAAGAGCCCCTTCAATATTACTGTGGCTCCTCCTGTAGATCTGGGAAAGGTCAAGGTTACAGGACTGGACACCAGTAAGTTCTCAACTTTGTTCACAATATAAAATAAGGTAAAGCAATGTAAGGTTGAAGGGGCCCACTTCTTGAATTCAGCTCTGCTTTGGTTCTCTTCTCATCAATGTCTGCCTGGAGGAGTCAATTGTGAATATTGAATCAAAAATGTGCTGTGACATGTACAGAAGTACATTTTTGATTGCCTTGTCTGAGACTGTACAGCTGTAAACGTGTTTTGTTGTTGGCGGGTGATTTACATGTGTCCGTGTGGTGGTTGATGGGTGATTTACATGTGTCCGTGTGGTGGTTGATGGGTGGGTGATTTAAATGTGTCCGTGTGGTGGTTGATGGGTGATTTAAATGTGTCTGTGTGGCGGTTGGTGGGTGATTTAAATGTGCCTGTGTGGTGGTTGATGGGTGATTTACATGTGTCTGTGTGGTGGTTGATGGGTGATTTAAATGTGTCTGTGTGGTGGTTGATGGGTGATTTAAATGTGTCTGTGGGGTGGTTGATGGTTGATTTAAATGTGTCTGTGTGGTGGTTGATGGGTGATTTAAATGTGTCTGTGGGGTGGTTGATGGGTGATTTAAATGTGTCTGTGTGGTGGTTGATGGGTGATTTAAATGTGTCTGTGGGGTGGTTGATGGGTGATTTAAATGTGTCTGTGGGGTGGTTGTCTTATAGAAGTAGAGGTGGGCAAGGACCAGGAGTTCTCCATCAACACCAAGGGAGCTGGTGGGCAGGGCGAGGTAGCCGTCAAGATGACCTCACCCTCCGGTCGACCAATCCCCTGCAAGCTGGAGTCAGACACGGCAAATGGCGCCCACTCTGTGAAGTATATCCCCCCAGAGGAGGGGCCTTACAAGGTGGATGTCAGCTATGATGGGAACCCCGTCCCTGGATCCCCCTTCGCAGTGGAGGGAGTGATGCCTGCTGACCCCTCAAAGGTAAAAGTTGATCAAATCATCACTATTACTTTCCCTGAGTGGGTAACACTTCATTTGAAGGATACCTACATAAGAACTTCATAAAACATTCATAACCCATGCATAACACAGTCATAAGGAGTATGTGAGCATACATGCTTATGTCAGCAACCAGACGGCTGTACTGAAGCTTAGCAGTCCAGCGGTTCTGACATTATGAGGCGCACTAATTTCCAATTCTTCTCTCCCTCAGGTGCGCGCTTATGGCCCAGGCCTGAAGGGAGGCATTGTGGGTAAACCAGCTCCATTCGCCATCGACACCAAAGGAGCGGGCGCCGGTGGGCTGGGCCTGACGGTGGAGGGGCCGTGCGAGGCTAAGATTGAGTGCCAGGACAACGGAGATGGAACCTGCTCAGTTTCCTACTTGCCCACCGAGGCTGGAGAGTACGCCATCAACATCCTGTTTGGAGAGCAGCACATCCCTGGCTCTCCCTTCAAGGCAGCTGTGAAGCCATGTCTGGACCCCAGCAAGGTACATCTCCAATATGCCTAGTTGTTGATTTATCGATAGGCCTGTTTGTTGTGTATGATTTACAGATACACTGTCCGTCTATGTAGGCTCATTCTATGCTTTCTATCTTAAAGTATTGTAGGACATCAAATTTGAGATAGTATGTGTGTTTCTGCGTAAGTACAAAGATGTTCAAATAAACCTTAACTTAAACCTGAACCTAAACCCGGACATAAAACTAAGCCTGAACCTAAACCTAAACCTAAACCAAAACCAAACCTAACCCTACAGGTAACAGCCAGTGGGCCAGGCCTGGAGAAGGCCAAGGCAGGGGAACCAGCCTACTTCACAGTGGACTGCACCAGTGCTGGAGAGGCTGAGCTCACCATTGAGATCGTCTCTGAGTCCGGGGCTCAGGCCGAGGTCCACATCCAAAAGACTGCAGATGGGACCTTCTCTGTCACCTACATCCCACCCTTCCACGGCACACACACCATTACCATCAAGTACGGGGGTCATGTTGTACCCAAGTTCCCCGCGGTCATCCAGGTGGAGCCGGCTGTGGACACCAGCGGAGTGCAGGTCTATGGACCAGGGGTGGAGCCCAGAGGTAAGGAGGAGGGAGTAGGGATGGAGTGGTTCTTCTGTCGATGCATATTACAGTAGTCTATGGCAAAGACTACAATAGCGAAAGCAAAATGCTACTACGGATAAAGACTACTATGGCGAAAGCTGTTATAGATAAAGACTACTATACCAGGGGTATTTAACCGGGGGTCCCCGGGAAATATATAAAGCATTTATTTCATTTTATGAATATCGTTAGCACCAACAGAATAAACTCAATTACACTCACTGGAGTATCTGACATAGGCTTTGAATAGTCTACCAGTCGATAGTCTACCAGTCGATAGTCTACCAGTCGATAGACTACCAGTCGATAGACTACCAGTCGATAGTCTACCAGTCGATAGTCTACCAGTCGATAGTCTACCAGTCAATAGGCTACCAGTCAACAGACTACCAGTCAATAGACTACCAGTCAATAGACTACCAGTGTGGCAGTGTTGCTGGTAATGTTTCTCAACTTGGACATTCATTTTTGCCAACACATGGCTAACCTTCGTTTAACCAGCTAAACAGCTGCTCTTAACGAAAATGTGTTTGGATGTAAGAGTTTACACGTCCTCTTCCAATTATAATGTGTGGAGGTTAAAAAAAGTTACAAAATATCTACCAAATCTATTCATTTTAAAATGTTGATTCCTTCTCTTTGACATTCACATTCAACTGATGATAAGACAAGACGTTAAATACATTTTGTTTGCTAACATATATAGGAGTCCCTGGGTCACCGTTTTGCCTGGGAGGGGGTCCCTGGGCAAGAGAAGACCCCTGTAGTATACTATAGCTAAAGGCTAAGGTTACTATAGCTAAAGGCTAAGGTTACTATAGCTAAAGGCTAAGGTTACTATAGCTAAAGTAACCTAAAGGCTAAGGTTACTATAGCTAAAGGCTAAAGTTACTATAGCTAAAGGCTAAGGTTACTATAGCTAAAGGCTAAGGTTACTATAGCTAAAGGCTAAAGTTACTATAGCTAAAGGCTAAGGTTACTATAGCTAAAGGCTAAAGTTACTATAGCTAAAGGCTAAGGTTACTATAGCTAAAGGCTAAGGTTACTATAGCTATAGGCTAAGGTTACTATAGCTAAAGGCTAAGGTTACTATAGCTAAAGGCTAAGGTTACTATTGCTTACTGCTAAAGGCTACTATTGCCAAGACCATTATAGCTAAGGTTACTATAATTCACTTGCAAAGGCTACTACGTGCTAACAATTACAGTAGCTAACCATTCTCCCTACGGTCATCCGTGTTTATAGGAGTCCTCAAGGAGGTCACCACCCACTTCATCGTGGACGCCCGTAAAACGACCAAGAGTGGCGGCGACCACGTGAAAGCACGCATCATCAACCCTTCAGGCGCCAACACAGACGCCTACATCACAGACAAGGGAGACGGAACCTACAGAGTGGAGTATACCGCCTTCGAGGACGGTAAGAAACAACCACCAAGTGGAAGACCTGAACAGTTAGCCTGCTTGTTGTTATTTTATTCCAGTAATTTCAACATTGTTGATCATGTTAGTGAATGGATTCTAGAACAGAGAGAGAAAGGATTCCAACAAATTTCACTCCAGTAGGGGAAATGTAGCTATACAAACCTTAGAGGAAGTAGCTGAAGATGGAATAGAGGGTTTTAGTTGACACACTCAGCAGGTGTTGGAGGATCCATTTGGGACTAGATAGAGAGAGAACAGGGTATAAATACTGAATGAGGCAGAGGAGAAGTGGTCTGAGTGAAGGGGAGAAAGAGAGAGGCACAGGGAGAGAGAGCAGAGAAAGAGAGAGAGCAGAAAGAGAGCAGAGAAAGAGAGAGCGGAGAGAGAGAGCAGAGAGAGAGCAGAAATAGAGAGAGTGCAGAGAGAGAGTGCAGAGAGAGAGGTGAGAGAGAGAGAGAGCAGAGAGCGAGAGAGAACAGAGAGAGAGTGAGATAGCAGAGAGAGAGCAGAAAGAGAGAGAGAGCAGAGAGCGAGAGAGAACAGAGAGCGTGAGATAGCAGAGAGAGAGAGCAGAAAGAGAGAGAGAGAGCAGAGAGCGAGAGAGAACAGAGAGAGTGAGATAGCAGAGAGAGAGCAGAAAGAGAGAGAGAGCAGAGAGCGAAAGATAACAGAGAGAGAGTGAGATAGCAGAGAGAGAGAGAGCAGAAAGAGAGAGATAGCATACAAAGCTCTCTGACTCTGAGATCACAGAACCGTTCTGGTCTAATATTACACTGGCCCCAGGGAATCAGAGATACACTGAGAGAGTCCTGTCAATTACAGCACTGGCCCCAGGGAATCAGAGATACACTGAGAGAGTCCTGTCAATTACAGCACTGGCCCCAGGGAATCAGAGATACACTGAGAGAGTCCTGTCAATTACAGCACTGGCCCCAGGGAATCAGAGATACACTGAGAGAGTCCTGTCAAGTAAATGGTGTTACGATATAACAAATGATCAACAGAAGTGTTCTTGTTGTGTAGTCAAGATGATTATCGTGTTACCGTACTCCCAAGTCTCATTCATCATCTGAACAAATGTTAGGAAGGAAGGTTCAATCCTATCAGAAAGGTGCTGAAAAGCATCCTAGATAGAAATAACTTCATTGCCTTGCACACTAAAGCAAGCATGGCCATTATACAAAATCCTGTGAAATCCTGTGTATCTGTCTATACTAAGAGCAGACAATGAGAGATACTGAAATCCTCTCTGTGGTCTGTTCCAGGTATGCATCTGATTGAGGTGTTGTATGATGACGTGACGGTCCCTAAGAGTCCGTTCAGGGTGTCTGTGGTGGAGGGCTGTGACCCCACCCGGGTCAGGGCCTACGGGCCAGGCCTGGAGGGAGGACTTATCAACAAACCCAACTGCTTCACCGTGGAGACCAGGTATAATATAATACAACACAATCCAATAGAAAAACATTTAACTGTTGAACTTGTGATCATAATCGTTGTCTTCATTTGTTGTTGTTTTACTTCAGTTTAAGTGCACTGATTGTTATTCGTCTGCTAAAATAGAAAATGTATTTTAAACTGGGTGGTTCGAACCTCGAATGCTTATTGGCTGACAGCCGTGGTAAATCAGATCGTATACCACGGATATGACAAAACATGTATTTTTACCGCTCTAATTACTTTGGTAACCAGTTTATAATCGCAATAAGGCACCTCGGGGGTTTGTGGTATAGGGACAATATACCACCTTAGCCATGGTATATTGGCCAATATACCACACGTCCTCGGGCCTTATTGCTTAAAGAACTCCTCCAATAGTAAGAAAGCCTTTATAACAGCGTGTCTCCTTGGAAAGCAGTGTAACAGATGTGAAATGGCTGTTAAAGTGGGGTGATGTGTGTGTGTGTTCTGTAGGGGTGCTGGTACTGGAGGCCTGGGCCTGACCATCGAGGGAGCCTCTGAGGCTAAGATGACCTGTAAAGACAACAAAGATGGCAGCTGCAGTGTAGAATACGTTCCCTTCACACCTGGAGAGTACGACGTCAACATCAACTTCGGAGGACACCCCATTCCAGGTAATGTGTCATACACACACACACGCACGCACACACTGGGTGGTGGGTAACCTAGAAGTTACAGAGGTGGGACAGCAATCGGAGGGTCACCGGTTTGAATCCCAGGTCTGATTGGGAAACATTCTGTTGGGGATTGAGTTGGCAACCGGAGGGTTCGCTAGAGGCAGAATGATAATGGTACATCTCTCCTCCCACTGTAAACGTTGACCATACGGTGTCTCTGTCTGTGTCCCTGCAGGCAGTCCGTTCCGTGTGCCAGTGAAGGACGTGGTGGACCCCAGTAAGGTGAAGTGTTCAGGTCCAGGGCTGGGGGATGGAGTCAGAGCCCACGTACCTCAGGCCTTTACAGTGGACGCTACCCAGGCTGGAAAGGCAAAAGTGGAAGTACAGCTAACAGGACCATCGGGTGAGCGGAGAGAAACACGCACACACACACAATCATACAGGCTCACACAAACACACATAAGTGCACTTACATATTTGCATACACACACACACTTATTTGAATGTAATTTCTTGTCCATAGGTTCTGCTGAGCCTGTTGCTGTGAAGAACAACGGTGATGGCACACACACGGTCAACTACACCCCAGCTCAGGACGGCCCTTACACTGTGTCTGTCAAATACGGAGATCAGGAGGTCCCTCGCAGGTGAGACAGGCTGGCCCCTAGATTCAGAAACCTTTTAAAACCCTGTAATACACATATTTACTTTTCTGTAGTAATGTCATACATTTTCAATAGGATCATGACATAATATTGTATTGTTTTGCTTTCTTCCCTCTTATTTCTCTCATTTCATTTCAATTCAATTCAATTGAAGGGCTTCATTGGCATGGGAAACATATGTTAACATTGCCAAAGCAAGTGAAATAGATAATATACAAAAGTGAAATAAACAATACAAATTAACAGTAAACATTACACTCACAGAAGTTTCAAAAAAATAAAGACATTTCTCCCTCTCTTTCTTTCTTTCTTTCTTTCTTTCTCTCTCTTTCTTTTTTCTTTCTTTCTTTCTCTCTCTTTCTTTCTTTCTTTCTCTCTCTTTCTTTTTTCTTTCTTTCTTTCTTTCTTTCTCTCTCTCTCTCTCGCTCTCTCTCTCTCTCTCTCTCTCTCTCTCTCTCTCTCTCTCTCTCTCTCTCTCTCTCTCTCATTCTCTCTTACTATCTCTCTCACTCTCGCTCTCTATCTCTCTTGTGCTCTCTCACTATCACTATCTCTCTCTCTGTCGTTCTCTCTCTCTCTCTCTCTCTCTCCTTTTCTCTCTCTCCATCCACAGTCCATTCAAGGTGAGGTCCCAGCCTGGTCATGATGCCAGTAAGGTTCGTGCCAGCGGTCCAGGTCTGGATAAATCAGGTGTGGCCGCCAGCCTACCAGTGGAGTTCACCATCGATGCCCGCGACGCAGGAGAGGGACTGCTCACTGTACAGATACTGGTGAGTACATCAACTTCCTCCACACACAGGAAATACACTATCTTCTAGAACCCAAAAGGGTTCTTCAGCTTTCCCCATAGGAGAAGCCTTTGAAGAACCCTTTTTGGTTCCAGGTAGAACCCTTTTGAGTTCCATGTAGAACCTATTCCACAGAGGGTTCTACATGAAACCCAAAAGAGTTCTACCTGGAACCAAAAATGGTTCTCCTATGGGGACAGCCAAAGAACCCTTTTGGAACCCTTTTTTAATGTTTTTAATGGCTCAGTAGGTCAGACAATGGCAACACCAGGGTTATTGGTTTGATTTCCTCATGGGCTACATAATACTGAATATATGTGTGTCAATGTTAGTGTTGACAGTTCTGTAATTCCCTTTGGTTATATAAAAGGTTCTGCTGAATAAAAATACTAACATGCCATCTTCTGACCTGCATAGGATCCTGAGGGCAAGCCAAAGAAGGCCACTATCCATGACAACAGAGATGGGACGTACACAGTGTCCTACGTACCAGACTCCACCGGCCCCTACACCATCACCATCAAGTATGGAGGAGATGAGATCCCCTACTCCCCCTACCGCATCTCAGCTTTGCCAACTGGAGACGCCAGCAAGTGTCTGCTTACTGGTACGTCTTGTCCTCTCTTCACTAGACGACAAAGCCAAATTTGAGATGTTTTTCAGTAGTGTGATCCTTTCTCTCACTTTATTTCCAGTGTCTATCGGAGGCCGTGCCCTGACGTCAGGCCTGACCAAGATGCAGGCGCACGAAGAGACCATCGTCTCCGTTGACGCAAAGGCTGCAGGGAAGGGCAAGGTGACCTGCTCGGTGACGACCCCAGCGGGGGTGGAGCTAGACATGGACGTTCAGGAGAATCGTGACGGAACCTACGACATCTACTACACGGCTCCGGAACCTGGGAAATACGTCATCACCATCAGGTTCGGAGGACAACACATCCCCAAGAGCCCCTTCCATGTAACGGTGAGTACTGCTGGGAGATGATACTGTCAACATGGCATTGAAGTTACATTTGTATATTGTATGGATATAGCTGGATATAATCACTAATACATGAGTGATGGTATATAACTATATACCAGGGTTAGGGTTAGTTCTATTTCAATTCCAACTCTGTATAAAGTGGTTGTGCAGCTGAATTGACTCCAGTCTGAAGTCTACACATTGCATCAAAGTGTAAAGGGGATTTTCACATAAACGAAACAGAAGAGCAGCTGCTTATAGAGCCAATCATAAATCAAACGACTTTAATACAAGTTGCAACAAGGAGACAAATCCAGCATAGAAGCAGAGAAAGTGTTGTAACTGGCCTCCTCAGAGAAGAAGGCCCTTATCGGCAGACAACTGTTCTGTCAACGTCACTAAATCTAGTTGGAAACTCCAAATAAGGCAGTGACCTTAGCCAAGTATGACATCAGCACTTTCAAACAGGTCAAAGGTCTGTTTAAGAAGTTAAAGGATCATCATTAGTCAGTTACAACAGACTAATTATAGACTAACAGGTGAAAGCAACTTGCCCAAACATGGCATTAATGTGACGTTAACATGGGAGTTAGCATGGTACTAAAAATACATGGTTATCTCAGGTTTCCCCTCCCAGGGGAATGCCTCTGCCAGCGTCTCCCTGCTCATACCAGATAGATGTATCACATATCATTAATAATCAATACAACAGTAGATAACAGAATTAAATACCGGACAATAATCAATCAAATAATTTCCCATTACATGTAGTTACTGTAAAATAGTTGAATGTCTGCAGCTACAGCTAGAAATACAGTAACTACTTACAGTAGATTCAATATGCTGACTGTCTTTCTTTCTTTTCCCCCAATAGGCCACCAGGGAGCCTGTTGTCCCGAGCGATGGCATGGATCAGTTCAGGCCTCTTAACCTGGTCATTCCATTCACCGTTCAGCAGGGACCAATCACAGGTACATGGACTCTATTCTGTACTGACAATCAATAGCAAACACACACACACACACACATAAAGCAGTAGAACACAGATAAACCCTTTTCACACTACTGAGCTCAACTGGACCCTGCTGGAAAGAACAGTGTGAAGGAAATATCTCAGCCAGCATAGTATGGTCCGGACCAGCATGATCGTGTTAAAAGGGCAATACATTGACTCACTGCTACACACACAAACACACACACACACACAAACACACACACACACACACACACACACACACTCATGAAATATAATTTGTATCTTTCCCAGGTGAGGTGCGTATGCCCTCCGGTAAGACGGCCCGTCCCCACATCACAGACAACAAGGATGGGACCATCACAGTCAAATTCAACCCTACTGAGAAGGGTCTGCATGAGATGGACATCAAGTATGAAGGAAACCACATCCCAGGTAAGACTCATAACCAGAGAGGTTTAGTTTCTTCAAACTAAACCAGGGCTCAATGTATGCAGTTATGCTCAATTAAGAGACTTTCTTGTTTTGATATATATTTGTTTACCTCAGGTGTATCAACAGGCATATTTACATATATTAATTTGAAATAAACATTGATGAATATTGAACAAAATATTTTCTGATGGCCCATCCCTCCATGATCTCTCTCCCTTACAGGAAGTCCCCTCCAGTTCTATGTAGATGCTATAAACAGTGGTCTGGTGACAGCGTATGGACCTGGATTGTGTCACGGCACCGTCAACAAACCCGCCACCTTTACCGTCGTCACCAAGAACGCTGGAGAAGGTACTACTTTTTCTTACCGTTCTACAAGGATGATCCTCTATATTCCCAGTAATAAGAGAACATTTTGGCCGTTTATATTTGGTGTAGACAGTTCAGTAAAACCCCTCTAAAAAGGTTACATTTTCTGAGAAAACCCCCCGGTTTACTTCAACTCTAAAAATACCTTTTATGGCTGAGGAATTGGTTTGAATTGTTAGAGGCAAATGTAGAATTCAGGCTGAACAGAAGCTAACCCCTCTCTCTCTCTCGCTCTCTCTCTTTCTATCTCTCTCTCTCTCTCCCAGGTGGTCTGTCCCTGGCTGTGGAAGGTCCCTCTAAGGCAGAGATCAGCTGTAAAGACAATAAGGACGGTACCTGTACTGTGTCCTACCTGCCCACCTCACCAGGAGACTACAACATTATCGTCAAGTTTGACAACAAGCACATCCCTGGCAGTCCCTTCACTGCTAAGATCACTGGTGAGTGGAATCCAGTGGACTGAAATAACTGGACACAGTGTTGACCATTGGCTAGAGAAGAGCCTCGTATGACCTCTTAGAATTTGACAGATCATAGGATCATGTAAATTCATCCAAATACAACGGCTAGCATTCAGAGCACGGTGGGTGAACGCCATTGAAATGGTTGATAAATTGTGTATTATATGGTTTGTAATGGTCAGTAGACATTTAGTAATTTTTTTAAAATGTAACCAGACGAGTCAGTTAAGAACAAACTCCAATGACGGCCTATCGGGGAACAGGGGCAGGACAACAGATTTTTACCTTGTCAGCTCGGGGATTCAATCCAGCAACCTTTCGGTTCCTGGCCCAATGCTCTGCCGCCCCTACACTCTAACCACTAGGCTACCTGCCGCCCCCACACTCTAACCACTAGGCTACCTGCCGCCCCCACGCTCTAACCACTAGGCTACCTGCCGCCCCTACGCTCTAACCACTAGGCTACCTGCCGCCCCTACACTCTAACCACTAGG
>QNTS01004600.1:24413-35549 GCA_003317085.1 Hucho hucho
TGTGTGTGTGTGTGTGTGTGTCAGTGTGAGTGTGTCTGTGTGTGAGTCAGTGAGTGAGTCAGTCAGTCAGGACTGCTGGTGTTTTTGTTAAAAGCCTGTTTAAAGAAGAGGGATATGTTTTTTTTTTTCTATTGATGTTTTTCATCTCTCTCTTGCAAAATCATTTTTTGTTGCAGCTTTTTAATATCCTTTCCTCTCCCCCTGTTTGTTGTCAGTGTTTATTGAGATGAAAGGCAGGTTTGATGTGTGGTTTTGAAGTCCAGGCTGACCAACCAGCCACTTAGCTACCTGTATGGAATAGATAAATAAATTAAAGTCATCATGTCTGATTCCTGCTGTGTGTGTGTGTGTGTGTGTGTCCCTACCTCTGTTAGATCAAAGTGGTGAAGTTCTCTTACATGTGGACCATCAACAACTTCAGCTTCTGTCGCGAGGAGATGGGCGAGGTCATCAAGAGCTCCACCTTCTCTTCGGGAGCCAATGACAAGCTTAAATGGTGAGTAGAGGCGGTACCAAGAAGTGGGCGCTATGGATAAGCCTCAGGGACTACAGGACCAATAGCTTCTCCATGATTGATCTGATTTAGACTCCTAAGTCTGTTGGACAGGGTTTGGTCTCTATTCTGTTGGGCAGTTACTGAGCATAGTTGACTGACCTGGTCTCTGTATGACTGAGTCTGATGATCACTGATGCTGATCCTCCCTCTGTGTGTCCAGGTGTTTGCGTGTAAACCCTAAAGGTCTGGACGAGGAGAGTAAAGACTACCTGTCCCTCTACCTGCTCCTGGTCAGTTGTCCCAAGAGCGAAGTGCGTGCCAAGTTCAAGTTCTCCATCCTCAACGCCAAGGGAGAGGAGACTAAGGCTATGGGTAAGTCACACTTGATTTAAGTTGATTTGGATCCCCATTAGCTAATGCCATGATGACAGCTAGTCCTCCTGGGGTCCAACACATGACAAATGGCATTACAGACAAAAATACATTAAAATGTACATGCATTTAAATAACATTAACAAGTAGACATTACAGACATTTAAAATCCCTGAAAGGTAACAGTCAATTCAGGTGTCAGTATCTGTCCAGTCATATGGCCAATCTTAGATGTACTTTTTAATGTTTTCTTGAATGTGAATAATTTCTTTGCTTAGGAAATATCTATCCCCAACAACCCACCCTCTCTATAGTGTAAGTGGTGCTCTGCCATTGTAGTCCCATAGAAAATGGAAGACATGTTGACTAATAGAAACAAGGTTAGGAAGTTTCGGAGATGTATTACCTGTGTCTCTGATGTTTACTAAGTGAGTGTGTGCATAGGAGGGGGTGAGGGAGCCAAAGTGTGTCTAATTCAGTGTGCGGGCCGAGGTGTTGATAGAGATATGGGTGTGCAATCACTGCAGGTGGGATTTGTCCCCTCCCTCCCCTCCCATATTTAATTCAAAGTAGCATGGAGCAATTTTTGTCTTCTGCCTCTTCTCTGGCTGATGAATTGGAAAGGAAACGTGTTTCTTCCAATGCCTACTCTTTTTAATTAGGTTATGTTATGGGGAGGAAAAGCAAACTTGTGTGGAATTGAATTAACGTGGGCCAGATGTGACCGCTTCCTGGTTATCAGGCTCTCTACCTGGTTGGTTGTCTCTCCTCCGGCACCCCGTCGAGCACAGGAAGTATGGGAGGAGGTGAGGAGAGGGGCAGAGGAGGAATGTTTGTATCAGAGGTGTATGCAGCAAGACTGTTTACAACCCCCTGCAGTGCAGGTCGTGTAGAAAGGGAAATGGTTTTCCTGCTGAGAAATGTCTACCGCGTGATCTCAACCCCTCACTCCCTCCCTCACACACTTTCACTCTCTCCGTTCTACACTCTCAATCTTCATTGTTGCAGTGCTTTTTCACTCCCTCAACAACAACACGTTCACAAACACTGCTGTTATGAAACAGGCCCTGTGTCGCGTACTGTAATTGTGCATCAAGCTCACTTGAGAGGCTCTTAAGGTAGAGTTAATGCATAGTGGGCTGTGTCCATTTCACTGTACCACTCTAAGGGGGACAGCAGTAGCCTGCAGAGTGGGTGGTAAACACCACCTAGAGCCCTTTCATTCCTTCACTCGGTCAGCTCACCTAAATCTGCCTCTTCACATGACCACTGAAAGAGATTAAAGATGGAGAATGTGGAGAAAAGTGGAGAAAATGTCTAATCTTCTGTTCTCCTCTTCGTGTCTCTGGGGGGGTTTAGCTGTAAATTGTGTTCTTTGGTGGTAGCCCGGGGGGGGGGGGGGGGAGACGCACCCCATCTTCCCCTCAGCTCTCTGCTCACCTTGTCACTGGAGAAAATTACCCGCAGCCACCGTATTCGTGACAAGGGGCTTCAGCGAGCACTCCGTCTGAGAATATGGCAGTAAAGATAGCTCTATCTGTTCTGGATCATTTAGAATCCAATTAAATCCATGCCTCCTGAAGAAAACCCAGGCCAAATAAAAACCAAGTGCCTTAATTAAGAAGGCTGTGGCTCAGAGTGTGAGGACTGTTTATGTGGCATGTCACTGCCGGGGCTCTCCACACAGTCTCACAGGGCCACACACTCCACTGAAATGGATAGTAAGACCAAGTACAGATTGGTGTGATACATAGCTAAATAAACAGAGATATAGGTGGTTAGAAATATGGTTACAGATTTGCTGCCTTAAACATGAACGGTTTCACAGTGGATCTAACCTTTGACCTCACACTGTTCAGCCACCCCCAAATGAATAGAGAGCCTCAATCAGTAATGTATGTTGGTC
This sequence comes from Hucho hucho, assembly GCA_003317085.1. Classification (NCBI taxonomy): domain Eukaryota; kingdom Metazoa; phylum Chordata; class Actinopteri; order Salmoniformes; family Salmonidae; genus Hucho; species Hucho hucho. The sequence continues at coordinate 27,188 of QNTS01004600.1, forward strand.
TCCTCTGTTGGTCTCCTCTGTTGGTCTCCTCTGTTGGTCTCCGATGGTGTTACTGCCTGCTAATTGAGATAGATTTGGGCTCCACTGGCAGCCCCCCCCACCTCTCTCTCTCCCCTCTCCCCCGAACATCCTCTCTTCTCTGCCACATCATTTCTCTCCCTGGCTTAGGCGCTAGCTAGCTGTCTCTCCCGTGAGATTGTGGACGAACGGTTTGTAACCTGTCTCTTGGCACCCCCCCCCCCCTCTCCTGTGCCAGAAAAAGCAGCCTGCTGGCACACTGCTGCACTGACAGCTCTGAGAACACAGTGAGAGAGAGGAAGTCTCCTGCTATATGGGGGTGGGGGCTAGGGTTTATTTAAATGTGTTCCTCTCAAACAGTGGGCTTTTTAGGTGCTAAGTGCTAAGGAGAGGTTATGTCTCCAGTGTGTTTGGTCACAAGTTCAAGTTCAGGTTAATTTGCTGTGTGTACACAGGTCTTCATACACTGTATATTTTAATAGAACTATCTCATTTGCCAGTACAGTGTTTGTGGTGTTGTGGATAGTGTCTTTAGTTCCACATGGTCTCCTGGCTGATTGAAACCTCTGTCTGAATGCTTGTCTGGTTGTCAGAGCTGGTTGCCCGCGGTAACTGATGGGGGCGGTCAGGCATTCAGTGTGGTTGTGTTGTGGGAAGAGTCATTGGACAGTCTTTACATAATCACATATCGACACGGCTAGAAGGAACGTCGTTACACATGTTTGTGCTGACACTTGCTTATAGAGCTCATTATTCAATAGAGATTAGATTTTCTTCGGAAATGGCGTGTGTGTGTGTGTGTGCTCGTTTGTGTATTTGTGGTGTGTGTGTGTGTGTGTGTGTGTGTGTGAGCGAGCGAGCTTGTCTGCCTGCCTTCCTGGTTATATTTCAGCCTATGTAGATGTGTGGGGGTTGATCCAAATGCAGGTACTCCATTACACATACTGAAGCGTTGTCTATCACGCTGTTAGACATCGGACTGTATGTGTTGTGTACAGTATTTTAATGAATGGGTTCTAGACTAAAGGGCAGCAATTGAAGTGGAGGGAAGAAGTGGGATGGGGATGTAGGCAGCAGTGGTTGAGAGGATGGGGTTGGAGTGTGTGTCTGTGTGTGAAGGTCTAGCTGTGTGAATGTTTGATTGTGTTTGTGTAATGGGGAAAAGCTTTGGGATTCTCTAAACCTCTTTCCAGAGAACAGATGATCACGGAGGGATGGAGGGATTAGAATTGTGCTTTGAACTGATATACATACTGTACATTACACTTTCTCTGTCATGCCCGCACACACATACTCTTAGTGTGACTCACACTATTGAGTAGTGCTCCTCTGTTGGCCCGGAGTGTGTGATGTTTGCCAGCCAGTCTTCTGGGTGACCTTCTCACTGTGTGCGCCAACCAGGCCCCTGAGCCACAGCCTGAATGTGTATGCTATGCTCTCTAAAACACCCTTGATCTCCTCTCTCTCGCTCGCTCTGACTCTATCTTTCCCTTCTCCTCTCTGAAACGCTGTCCCTGTCGCTCTCGCCTTCCTATTTGTTTCCCTTATCTCTGTCTCACTCCATCGATCTACATATCTCACCTCTCTGCCTACACTGTTTGAGTGACAGGCTTCTATCCACTGTTTGAGTGACATGCTTCCATCGCTAGTCTTCTCACTCCTCCTCCTCTCCTATTTGTTATTCCTGGTGTGTTCCTCCCCTCCTGACTTGGTGGCCCAGCCTGCTGTGACCCGACCGTGACCACATGCGGTCTGACCTGAGGTTGATCCCATGCCAGTGTGAGGTTCTGGTCCTGCTCAGGAGACCCAGTGGAAGCAGCAGGGTCAGCTGAGCTCAGCTTAATACACACACTCACACGCACAGGCGCACGCACACGTGCACACAGACATACACCTTAGTGTGGAGAGTGAGCAGTGACTGAGCAGTGGAGAGGAAATCTCACCTCTCTCCCTCTTCCTGCCTCCTCTCACCCTTTCTCCTCTGTTCTCTGTGCTCCCATTCCCTCCCTCCCTACTCCCACCGTCCTCACACCTCAGCTTAGGCTGAGACCCGGCCCAGTAGGAAGTTGTCACAGGCTGCTGGTCTTCTTCCATATACCCTGATAACACACAGAACAATCCCACCACCACACATGGAGAGGAGCTGCTGGCCAGGGACCATGCCTCCGTCTCTCTTGCATATCAGAAAGGAAATAGAGAACAGGCAGACGAGGATAAGACAAAGACGCAGTGCTTTTGCTCTGTGTGTTTGTGTGTATCCAACCATACACTACTTGGCATGTCAAGTCCATAAAAGTTTGACGTGGCTTTCAACAACACAGGTTTAAGATGAGTGAGAGAGACTGACGCAAAGCCTTTAAATGAAAGTCTTCTGACATCAGTTCCTATTATGCAGAGAGGAAAAGAGGAGAGTGACGATGAATAAAGTAGGGAAAAAAGAGGAGAGAAAAGAGCCTTTGGAGTGTTTGGATTTGTGTCAGTCTGAGGGGGTGTCTGTCAGGGCCTGTTTGTTGCCGTCTCCAGAGGAGGGATTAGAGGGAGAGGACCCCGTGATTGAGCACTGGGGTGGAGAACTGCATATGCGCTCAACTCCGCCACTGCCTGCATGCATCCCAAATGACAGCATATTCCCTATTCCATATAGCCCATAGGGCTCTGGTCAATGTAGTGCACTATAAAGGGAATAGGGTGCCATTTGGAACGCAGCCCCTGCCTGCCTGGTTGACTACTGTACCCACCACTGCATCATACCGCTGCTGGTGAATTTCACATAGAGCTTTCAGCAGAGCTGTTACCCCATCTGAATGACTCCCACTTGCATATAGCAGGAGATATCTTAAGGCTTGGACACCAGTAGCGTTTGCTGGCCGATGGTACTCAGCACCCCTGAACAGAGTTCTGGCTGTAATTTGCTAACCGATTCTTCATGTAGAATCGCGCGAAAACGTCTGCAGTCAGATGTCCATCAGTGGGTTGTCCCTGAAACACACACCGAAAGAGCGGCAGATGGACCATCGGCCTGGTGTGTGTGGTTCTTTAGACCCCAGGGATCCTCATTCTATATGGCAGGAGATACATGCCCTACGGGAGGGGCCTGCCCTACGGGAGGGGCCTGCCCTACGGGAGGGGCCTGCCCTACGGGAGGGGCCTGCCCTACGGGAGGGGCCTGCCCTACGGGAGGGGCCTGCCCTACAGGAGCTTCTTAGATGGGATCCTGTCATTCTATACATGACCAGGGATCTTTATGTGAAGTTTCATGGGAGATCTTTGAGAGTGTCTTGGAGGAGTAAAATGTCTGGGCAGGGAATTCATTGTGATCTGACTTGACAGACTCTTTGATCCAAAGCCGTTTACAGTGAAGTGAGGCCATTTATATTTGTAGTATGTGATCCCTGAGGGACTTGAACCCATGACCTTGGCATTGTTAGCATCACAGCCTTACCAACTGGGCCACCAGAACCACTATGGTACAGCAGTGTCTCGGACTCTTGTTATTGTGTTATGTTTGTTGAGTATGTCCTCAGTGGTTGTGTCCCAAATAACACCCTATTCCCTCCGTAGTGCACTACCTTTGTAGTACTCTATATAAGGAAAAGGGTGCCATTCTGGACACAGCCAGTGTATGTACGTATTCCTGGTGAAGGACCGGATGAAGGCATTTCTCTTGTGTATTTGTAGTGCACAGAACCCTCCCTGCCTCTTCTCAGGCAGACATACTTGGCAGTCCATAAGCACTTCATAATGGGATGCTTTGATCCCTGCTTATCCCACCTGCTTATCGTGCGTGTGTGTGTGTGTGTGTGTGTGCGCGCATGCCAGAGATGAGGGAGTGTATAAAATATGTCTCTGTGGAGTGTGGCATTGTTTTCTTATGAGGTGTTAAAAGTACCCTGCAGGTGACACTTCCTTCATTCAACCTCCTGTCTGGCTATGCTCACTCTCACTTTCTCCTTTCTCATGGTCATGACAGACACACACGTGCACTAACTGTCTGTGTTGTTCTTGTTTACAGAGAGCCAGAGGGCATACCGGTTTGTCCAAGGGAAGGACTGGGGCTTTAAGAAATTCATCAGGAGAGACTTCCTGCTGGACGAGGCCAATGGGCTGCTGCCTGACGACAAGCTCACTCTCTTCTGTGAGGTAGGACACAAGTTCACACAACATAGAGATACAGGTAACAGCCAAAATAAAGGAAATAAGGTAAATGAGGGATTCAAAGTATATTGAAAGCAGGTGCTTCCACACAGATGTGGTTTCTGAGTTAATTAAGCAATTAACATTCCATCATGCTTAGGGTCATGTATAAAAAAAGCCCCGTTGCCCATTATTTTGGCTACCCTGGCTAGAATAATAGATGTCAGTGACTTTGAAAGAGGGTCTCAAAGGAGCATAGGGGGTTTAAAGGGTGTGTCTGTCACCAGATCTCAACCCAATTGAACACTTTATAGGAGATTCTGGAGTAGTGCCTGAGACAGCGTTTTCCACCACCGTCAACAAAACACCAAATGATGGAATTCCTCATGGAAGAATGGTGTTGCATCCCTCCAATAGAGTTCCAGACACTTGTAGAGTCTATGCCAAGGCACGTTGAAGCTGTTCTGGTTCGTGGGGCCCAGTGCCATATAATGTTGGCTGGTAGATGCGTCTCTCTAAACGGGTTGGTTGTTTAGCAACAACATTGACTTGTGCGCGACTATGGGGCAAAACAGACAGGGTTGGCTTATATTGTTGATAACATGTAAGCAATATTTTGTCCCCAATGTTTATTGAAAACCTAAATAAAGTTGCACAATGAGAACTTGTCTCTCAAATACATTGTTGCAGTTGTTGGTTAACTAGCTAGCTAGCAAATTTTTTGCAATGTTAGCATAGATGTGAAATCAGTCAAAACACTTCAAAACAAGGCATGGTATCAAAAACAAGATCAAATGAGCTGAAACGAGACACTTAGGATTCACCACATCGTAGTTTCTTGTTGTTGCTAGCAATCGGGCCATCCAAAACCATAACACACGGCCTTATGTCCCTTTGAAGTGTGCACATTGATTTGGTGACGTTGTCAGCTAACCAGTTTATAGGACAGCTACACTGGGACAAGGACCAGGAGTCTGTCCTGACCATGTGACCTGACCAGGAAAACCTCATGGGTCATCACTAGTTGCCACAGTCATAAACCTTGTCTATTTCTACAATTTCTCTTCACTAACCCTAACCACACTGCTAACCTTATGCCTAACCTTAAATTAAGACCAAAAAGCTCTGTGCTGATTCTTATTCCGTCAGTTTGTCAGGAGGGCTCAGGTCAGATGCTGTGTAGTGTTGGGCTAGATTATATCCCCTGTTATTACTAGGCTGTAACAGAGGGGGCAGCAGAGGTCAACCATCTCTCTCTCTGTGTTGCGCCGCCCTCCCTGTTGGATCGGGGAACAGAGTAGAGGTTAACTTTCTGGATATGTTAATGTTCTCAATTGTCATGCATGCGCCCATAAATGTTTAAAAGCATGGTGGTGGCTGTTTAAAGCAAACCTAATTAACCCTGCGGGTATGGTGCTGGAATCCGTGTCTTGAAGTTTCCCCCTGTTTGTTACGAGAGAGCGAGAGAGGAGCGATGTGCAAGTCTGTTTTAAAGTGCTTCCAGACTGGGCATATTGACAGAGGAGTAGGAGGGGCATAGCATCTACTACAGAGCTGTTGGGGGGGAGAGGTGTGTGTGTGTGTGTGTGTCTGCATGTACTGTGTGTGTGTGTGTGTGACTGCGTGTACTGTGTATGTGAGAGAGGCTTGGCATAGAGAGTCCTGCCAACACAGCCCTCCCCAGTGGTGTTAGGCTGCTGGTTAGTTGTAGTCCTGGGTGGCTGCCCCTCTCTTCTGTAAATCTCTGGTAATTACACCAGCTCCATTAATGAGGAAACCCATGTGGATTTGGCTGGGCGGTACACTGTATTTTACTATATACCAGCATTGATGCACGGACCGGTTTAGGTTTTTACTTTAACTTCTATAATGGTATTTGAATGTTTGGTTTGTAATATGCCATGTGTAACGTCCATTTATATGCCGCTTTCCTCAGACCTAGCCCTGCCCCGTCTCACTCAAGGAGCTCATTTGTTGTTGCTTGACCACAAGACGCTTGTGTTCAGTCTGGTCAATGCAGCACATGCAACAATGCTGATGACAAAGATGTTTCCACTTAGCTTCTAATATAAATCCACAAGCGTTCTATAAATACGCTATGAGTTTGAGTTTCTTACAACCAGACCTCAACCTCATCGAACACCTTTGGGATGAATTGGAACGCCGACTGGCGAGCCAGGCCTAATCGCCCAACATCAGTGCCTGATCTCACTAATGCTCTTGTGGCTGAACGGATGCAAATCCCTGCAGCAATGTTCCAACTTCTAGTGGAAAGCCTTCCCAGAAGTGTGGAGGCTGTTATAGCCGCAAAGGGGGGTACCAACTCCATATTAATGCCCATGTATTTTGGCCATCTCACCCAGCCCTAGTGTGGGTTACTGTAATGAGTTAGTGACCCTGGTATAAATGATGAGGGTGCTACCATAAGGTCTTCCCGTGGGCAGGTAAGAGTGTAAAGTACTTCAATATTCCTGGTCCTTGTTCTCCCTGGGATGCAGTCTTTTCTACCATCGGAGACCTGGCTCCTTGTTCTCTCATTCTATTTCCTTTTCTTTTTTTTCTTTCTCGCTCTCATTTTTGTATCTCTTTCTCTCTCCTCTCTCCACTTTCTCTCTCTCCACTCTTTCTCTCCTTTTGTGAGAATGCTGTTCACTGACTACAGCTCAGCATTCAACACCATTGTCCCTTCCAAGCTCGTCACCAATCTTAGGACCCTGGCACTGAACATCTCACTCTGTAGCTGGATCCTGGACTTCCTGACCCCAGGTGGTGAAGGGTAGGCAACATCACGTCCACCAAACTGACCCTCAACACGGGGTCCCCACAGGGGTGTCCAAATCTCTAAGGACTTAAAATGGTCCATGTGCACAGTCATGAGGAAGGCACTATCCCTACGGTAAACCATGGTGGAGGCAGCATCAAGCTGTGGGGATGTTTTCAGCAGCAAGGACTGGGAGACTAGTCAGGATCGAGGGAAAGATGAACAGAGCAAAGTACAGAAAGATCCTTGATGAAAACCTGCTCCAGAGCGCTCAGGACCTCAGACTGGGGTGAAGGTTCACCTTCCAACAGGTCAATGACCCTAAGCACACAGACAAGACTACACAGGAGTGGCTTTGGGACAAGTCTCTGAATGTCCTTGAGTGGAAAGACCTGAAAATAGCTGTGCAACGGCGCTCCCCATCCAACCTGGCAGAGCTTGAGAGGATCTGCAGAGAAGAAAGGGAGGAACTCTCAAAGTTACAGGCGTGCCAAGCTTGTAGGCTCATACCCAATAAGACTTGAGGTTGTAATCGCTGTCAAAGGTGCTTCAACAAAGTACTGAGTAAAGGATCTGAATACTTATGTAAATGTGATATTTATTTATGAATATTTTAGCTTTGTCATTATGGGTATTGTGTGTATATTGATGAGGGGGAAAAACTTACCTCTATCACTCTATCACAGTATCCCTGGACATTGTAAATATGGCACTCAAACTGACCCTGTGTATAGCTTCTTACTTTCTTGTTCTTATTTTTATTTCTTGTGTGTTTTTGTTCTACCTTATGTTATTTTTAGTGCTTCATTGATATTACTGCATATTTGGGTTTGGAGCGTGCAAGAAAGGCATTTCACTGTACTAGTGCATTTGACATTAACTTGAAACCTCTCATCTCTCCTTCCTCCCCCCTCTCTCCTTCCCTCTCTCTCGCTCTCTTGGCCACATGGTCCTGTCCTGCTTCTGAGAGAGAGGGAACGCCCCAGAGCCCTGTGCTCTTCTATCTTCTCTTGGCTCTCTTCCCAATACCACCCCTCATCTCTTCCCTCTCTCCTGGCTTTGCTCCTCTCCCTTCTCTTGTTTCCTCCTCTCTGCTCCCTCCTCTCCCTTCCTCTGCTCTTTGCCTCCCCTCTTTTATATCCCTTCCTCTCCTCTACATCTCTCCTCGCAGGTATTTAATGAAAAGATAGTTTCCATTAAAGGTTCTGTGCTGGCTGTCATTAGAGGTGGTCTGAGAGGAGGAGTGAAGGAAAGGAGAGGTCCCTTCAGAGGAGGAGAGAGAACAGGAGTTGGCAGGAGGGGAGGGGGCGGAGGAGGAGAGACAGAGCGAGAGTAAAGGAAATGTGGATGACAGGAACAAGGGGAGATGATTGTCTAGCTCTCTCTCTCTCTCGTTATCGCTCTCTCTCTATCTCTCTCATCTCTCTCTCTCTCTCTCTCTCGTTATCT
>QNTS01004601.1:6913-20517 GCA_003317085.1 Hucho hucho
TGACCAAATACTTATTTTCCACCATAATTTGCAAATAAATTCATTAAAAATCCTACAATGTGATTTTCTGGATTTCTTTTCCTCATTTTGTCTGTCATAGTTGAAGTGTACCTATGATGAAAATTACAGGCCTCTCTCATCTTTTTAAGTGAGAGAACTTGCACAATTGGTGGCTGACTAAATACTTTTTTTCCCCACTGTATATGGGGCTATGGTGACAAAACGGATGGCACTGTGATAGACTACATCCACTTGATCAATGACTTAAGTTTTTTTTCCAATTTAGCAGATTTGTTTATGCTCTAATATTTTTTTTGCATTCCAAGTAGGCCTAAAACAGTTTTATTCCATAATGTATTAGCAGAAATTAAATAGTACAGACAAGAGACAAGTAGCAATGATTGTTAGAAATTATTAGACAAAATGTGGTTTTTATTTTTTTAAGAAATCAATTATGTTGGTCTTCAACAGATATCATTAATTAAAAAAAAGTTGAAAAACATTCTGTGTTAAACATTTTGATTGAAAAAACGTCCATTACATAAGACATTGCATGGGTGGACATTGATGTCAGTCTTACAGTAATAGCATCAACTTAGTTAGAAGCATAAAAAGAAGTGTCCCTTTGTAATTTCGCCCTTCTGCCTAACTCTCGGTGACAGGCAGATTTTCTCTCTCTCGCTCTCTTGCTCCCTCTCTCATTTCTCTTTGTCCCTCTACTACTTCCCCCCTTCTCCTTCTCCTTTTCCCTCTCTCTCTCTCTCTCTCTCTCTCTCTCTCTCTCTCTCTCTCCCACTCTCTCCATCCCTCTCTCTCTCTCCCTCTCTCTCCCTCCCACTGTGTTTCTTCCTCTTCAATTTGTGTCCATGCCGTTGCCAGGACGTTACAGAGCAGAACTTTGTGTTCCCCCTAGCTCTGCAGTGGAGCCCCATTCTCCTGCCTGACCTGTCTGATCATACTGTCAGGACGGGCGTGTCGTGGATAGCAGGACAGAAAAAAGTTGGTTCCTGCATAAGTGGGACCTGATTGTTAAGTGACATCATGGGGGCTTGTTTATGGGGCTGTGTGTGTTAGTGCATACAATCTGAATTGCTTTTATAAAATAAACAGACACTCTTAAACTTCATAGTTGCAATAAACGCAATAAACGTGTTTACAGTCAACGTCAGTATAAACTTCAGTAATTTAGTTGACTCTTTGGGCGTGAGGACTGTCCAGAAATAATGTTCTGTTCCCGACTATACAATAGCAGAATAATTCATAAGACTGTCATTAAGGCTAGACTAAATCAACTCAACCTTTTTGAAGGAAAATTCAAGGTCTAGTCCATTTCGGTGTCCCATACATGTTGGGACTAGGAAGTAGTCTGGCCAGTCCAGTGTGAACCACAGAAGACAACCCATGGGTTTGACCTAAATGACACCCTAATGCCTTTTGACCAGAGCCTTATGGGTCCCTGGTCAAAAGTAGTGCACTAAATAGGGAATAGGGTGCTTTTTGGGACACAGCCCATTGATGACCACTCTACCGCTCTGTTGTAACACTGTCCGACCCCTGAGGGATTTCCGTTGTGTGTCAGACCAGTCAGACCATAGTCCTGTCTGTGTCTCTCCCATCCAAACATTTCCTAGCTGCGTCCCAAATGGCACCCATCTAAATATGGTACCTTTGACCAGGGCACATAGGGCTCTGGTTAAAAGTAGTGCACTATATAGGGAATAGGGTGCCATTTGGGACAGGACACCTATGTCCCAATACAGGACTCTCCTGGCTGGGCAATAGGCTGGTGTTTATAGTAGTAATTACACCCTCTTAGCTCCTCATCTCCCTGCTATTCACACAGGCTGGTATGTCTAGCCCCTGGCCAAGGCTTTCAACTACACTCTGACAATGTGTGTGTGTGTGTGTGTGCGTGGCGTGCGTGTGTTTTTACTATCCTTGTCACAATCTTAGTCACAAAACGTTACATCTAAATAAGATGTTTGGTGCAGTATTTCTCAAGTGTAAAATGTGCATGAAAACAAGTAATCTATCATTGAATGACAACAAACACTTAATTGAAGAATCCCTACTGTTAACCAATGACCGACGAAGGGCCATAGGCTCCGAACATCGCATTTCCTTGAAAAAAAGCTCTATGTACACGATTGGCCGAAAAAACCCTTGTTGAAGAACAAAATGATCAAAAACATCACAAAATGTGATAATATACAGTGCCTTCAGAAAGTATTAATCAATACAAAAATATCTCATCTACATAAGTATTCATAACTTTGAGTCAATATTTTGTAGAAGCACCTTAGGTCCAATTACAGCTTTGAGTCGTCTTGGGTATGTCAGTATCAGCTTTGCACATCTGGATTTGGGGATTTTCTCCCATTCTTCCGTGCAGATTTTCTCAAGCTCTGTTAAATTAAATGTGGAGTGGCTATGAACAGCAATCTTCAAGTCTTTCCACAGATTGTGATTCAAGTCTGGGCTTTGGCTGGGCCACTCAAGGACTTTCACATTCTTCTGAAGAAGAAATTCCAGCATTGCTTTGGCTGTATGCTTGGGGTCATTTTCCTTTTGGAATGTACATCTTCACCCCCAGTCTAAGGTCTTTTGCACTCTAAAGCAGGTTCTCATCAAGGATTTACCTGAACTTTGCTCCATTCATTGTTCCCTTTATCCTTACCAGTCTCCCAGTCCCTGCCCCTGAAAAGCATCCCCATAGCATGACGCTTCCAACACCATGCTTCACGGTAGGGATGTTAGACGGGTGATGAGCTGTGCCTGGTTTTCTCCAGACATAGCACTTTGCATTCAGGGCAAAGAGTTACATTTTTGTCTCATCAGATCACAGAATCTTTTGCCTTATGCTCTCAAAGTCTTACACGTGCCTTTTTGAAAACTCCAGGCATGCTGTCATGTGCATTTTTCTCAGGAGTGGCTCCTGTATGGCCACTCTCCCATAAATCCTAGATTGGGGAAGGGCAGTAGAGACTGTTGTCCTTCTGGCAGGTTCTCCCATCTCAGCCAAGGAACTCTGTAGTTCTGTCAGAGTGGTCATTTGGTTCTTGATCACCTCACTGACCAAGGTCCTTCTTGCCCGGTTGCTCAGTTTGGTCGGACGGCCAGCTCTAGGCAGAGTCTCGATAGTTCCATACTTTTTTCAATTTCCCCATGATAGAGACCACTGTGCTCTTGGAAACTTTCAACATTCTAGAAATTGTTTTATACCCTTCCCCAGACATATGCCTCATCACAATTATATCTCGGAGATCTACGGACAGTTCCTTGGACTTCATTGTATAGTTTCTGCTCTGACTGTCAACTGTGGGACCTTATTTAATCATGTCCAAACAATTGAATTGGCCATAGGTGGACTCCAATCAAGTTGTAGTGATGTCTCAAGGATAAGCAATGGAAATTGGATGCACCTGACTTCAATTTGGAGTGTCATAGCAAAGGTGTGTGAATACTTATGTAAATTAGATATTTCTGTATTTAATTTTCAATAAATTTGCTAACATTTCTAAAAACAATTTTTCACTTTGTCATAATGGGGTATTGTGTGTAGATGGGTGAGAAAAATTCAGAATGTAACACAACAAAATGTGGAATAAGTCATGAATACTTTATGAAGGCACTGTATGCACAAAGAGTTTCCAACTGTTTCAGATGGGGAGCATGCGGATGCCTAAAGGGTTAGGGAAAATAGGATTTTGAATGGGAATCAACTGTTTGGTCCACACAAGGATATTAAAACAAATGTGTGTGTGTGTGTGTGTGTGTGTGTGTGTGTGTGTGTGTGTGTGTGTGTGTGTGTGTGTGTGTGTGTGTGTGTGTGTGTGTGTGTGTGTGTGTGTGTGTGTGTGTGTGTGTGTGTGTGTGTGTGTGTGTGTGTGTGTGTGTGTGTTTGTTTGGCAAGAGGAGAGACAGAGAGTGTTTGTGCGCATGTCTGTGTATGTGCACGAACACGTGTATGTGGACAGTGCAAGTGCACCGTAAAAGCAAAGGTTGCACCCAGAAACAACAGTTGCCAGCTGGAGTTCTCCATGCATCTCGGATGAATAACATCTGCTTTACAGTGTGTGTTTAGGGTAGATGGATCAGAAGAGAGTGTAACCCTCTCTGTTCTCTCTCTGCAGGCTGCAAACCAACCCTCTACTCCCCCAACAACTAGCCAAGATGAGCTCATTTGTTATGGTTGGGGTTGTGATAGAAGATAGGGATTCTGTAATGAGAGGGGCCCCATAACTACACAGCAGGCAGAAGTCGACAGAAAGTGAGTAAGTAAAACAAGCTTACATTTTCATTTTGGGTTCTGATGGGGGTGCAACAGTTGAACTAAACTCAGGAGGCATTTAGAAGTTATATTCTTCAGTAGTCAATAGGTACAGTATTGGGACTGTGACACATTTTTGTTGTTTTGGCTCTGGACTATGAGGTAAAATGCAGACGGTCAACTTTAAGGGTATTTTCATTCATATCGGGTGAACCATTAAAAAAATGACAGCACTTTTTGTACATATTCCCCCCATTTTAGGAGACCAAAATGCACTTATATGTGTATTAAAGTAGTAAAAAGTTAAGTATTTGGCCTCATATTCATAGCACACAATGACTACATTAAGATTGTGACTTTACAAATTTGTTGGATGCATTTGGTGTTTGTTTTGGTTGTCTTTACGATAATTTTGTGTCCAATAGAAAGTAATGGTAAACAACGTATTGCGTCATTTTGTAGTCTCTTGTATTGTAAATAAGAATAGATTATGTTTCTAAACACTTCTACATTCATGTGGATGTTTGTGCATCTGTAACTTTCTCACTCATCATTATTCACCATTCAGGACTATCCTTCATCATGGTAGCATCCACATGAATGTAGAAGTGTTTAGAAACATATTATATTCTTATTTACAATAAAAGTGACTCCAAAATTATGCAATACGTTATTTACCATTACTTTCTATTGGACACAAAATAATCAAAACAAACAGCAAATGCATCCAGCAAATGTCTAAAGTCACAAGCTTGATGTAGTCATTACGTGCTAGGAATATGGGACCAAATACTACACATTTGACAATTTTAATACACATATACTGTAAGTTAATTTGTCAAAATACTTTTGGTCCCCTAGTCGAAAACGTGCTGTTATTTATAAACGGTTCACCCGATATGGATGGAAATACCCTCAAATTAAAGCTGACAGTCCGCACTTTAACCTCATAGTCATTGTATCATTGACAATCCAAAGTGCTGCAGTACAGAGCCAAAACAACGAAAAGGTGTCACTGTCCTAATACTTTTGGAGCTCACTCTATATATCAGTATTTAAAAGTCAACAAATGTATGTAGCAATCGCAGATTGCCCCTTTAAAGTTCTAGAGTCTCTGGGGAAAGTGACTCAATTCATGCAGTGTATTAGAGCATGTCCGTCATTATTTCTGCTGACCTGGCAATTATGCATTGGATCCGTTTATAATGAAAACAAATGGTCAGATGGATCGGTTTTGCTTTGTTTCTAATAAATTCACACAACCGTAAATTACTCAAGATTTTTGGGAAAACTTGTAGATTATTTTCATGTATTCTTTTGAAGCCAAGTACTTGGATATGGTTTTTGTGTCATCGTTGCGGTCAGAATCCATAGTGCCACTATAACCACAGGCGGGTACCTTTTCTGAGGACGGTCCAAGAACTCCGCACTTACACATATTTTCTTCTGAACATCCATAAGAAGAAGCTGAAGCTGCATCTCTCCCTTTTCTTTGATATAATATTCTGGGGTTTAATAAAAACTCGAAGAAGAAAAGTCACGCGGCATTTTACCAGCTAGTTGTAAAACTGTAAGTAAATAATAATCACCACATGAAGAATATCATAAACCAGATGACAAATTAACGATATCAGGTTGAAAAAGATTATTCTGATTCAGGTTGATAAATTGTATTACTCGTATCGTCGCTATGTAGTTTGATAAATTGTTTTACTGGAATTGTCGCTATGTGTAAGTAAATGTCAGGTGTGGAGACCAGCAAGCAGTATCATATTCCTTACCAACTTTCTGGGAAATTGACTATTACGGTGCATATAGCCTCTATAGGCTTCTATATTATAATCAAAGACTATTATGTTCAAGAAGTCTAATTGAGATGTTGAATCAAAACACAGGTATTGTTGCCTATTGAATATTTTTACAGGTTTTGTTTTGTGACCAAATGTTGTAAAACACAAAACACATTGAAGTGTAATAACCTACAAACACGACAACCCCTGCCCTCCACCCCATGGCAAACTTTCTCGTAGAAATTAACAGGAAAAAAATACTATAGACATTAAATTAAATTGGCTTTCAGATCTAGTATTCAGGGAAAAGAACTGCAGTAAAATGTTTTAGATGGATTTAATTGTATTATGCATTTAGTTCCCGTATTCACCCTGATTAACTAGACTGTATTTGGGTCAGAAGCACAGACATCTCGAGCAAGAGCACAGACAAATTATTGCTAAATTGAGATGTTGTTTTCACATCAGCTTTTGACTAGGAGAGTTTACGTACTAAAAGTTTACGTACTAAATAAAACAAAACAAAAACTTTAATCTACAACCATCGCAATGCTCAAACAGTGACATAAATTTCAAATGTTTTCTTAAAATTTTGTGAGTAATAGATTTGCCATACAAAACATGATATGATACTGCCACCTGTTGGCAGTTTATAGCTACGACTACTGTTAATATGCAAGTGGAACGTAACAGCAGTATTAGGGCTAGGGAGACAGAGGCTAGTGCTAACTTGGATCCTTGAAGTTTAAATGTTAAATGGTTGAGATAAGGGTTAAGGTTAGGGTTATCGTTAGGTAAGTTTTATGTTTATGGTTAGGGTAAGGGTAGGGGTTACGTTTAGGGTTAGGGTTTAGGGTAGGGAGATCCCAAGGATCCCGGATAGCACTAGCTGTGGAGAAAGGTCTGGGGCTGAGATTGGGGTCAGTCAAAGTCAGTGGTTCCCACACCCTTTTACAGATCTTTAAAAAAAAAAAAAACTTAGACCCACCACATAATCTAAATCAATGTGTCTGAACAGGCCCCAGTCTTTAACCGCGACCCAGAGGGAACTATCTGTGACCCTCCACTGGGTCCTGTCCCACCATATGGGAACCACTGGGAAGGAGGTCCAGTCAAGACACCATCCCAACTCCATTTTTGTACCTTCTCCCTGCATTGTGCACTGGTTCGCTCCCACTTAAGGATTTAAAATAATTGAAATGGTGGTTGAATTGGCTGAACAGATATCAGTCCAGTCCTTTTATATCCATGAGGGGAGTGAACAAGTGCACAGTTCGGGGAGAAGGGAGAGTATTATAATTAGGCTAAAGACACTATACTCGTACCCCAGAGCCTTATATTTGCTTGTATCCTCTATAGTTCAGTGACAAGGATGATGGTGGCTCACCCTCGCCCCCTGTTGGTGATGTTGCTGCAGCTGTTCCTCTCCTGCTTGCCCGCCCTTGGATACTCCTCCAACAGATTCTTCTACCAAGACATTCTCAACGGAAACGGCAATGGAGAGAGTAGGTGCATACACTTATGTTTTATGAATGAAGAGTTGAACATGAGTACATGCCTTAGGTAGGGGCAATGCATCCACCTTTCATGTAACATACACATAAATGTTTTGCAATTGAAAACGACAGTGAGCCTTTTTCTTATTGAACAATTCCAGGTAGTTCCTCCCTCTTTCAGTCCCTTGGTGCCTAATGAACACGACACATAAATGGCTTATCAATTCAAACTCTCAGAGGAGGTTGCACAGACCCAAATTAAGTCTGACTAACTGCTGTTTCCTGTGTATTTTCCTTTCTAGTCCACTTTAACGGTGTAAAGCTCCATGTGGACTCCTCCCAGCCCTCTGTGTTCGCTTTGCGGGGGAGTAACGCAACCCTATCCTGCCGATACTGGTACGAGCCAGAGTTGAGCTCCCCCAGGAGGGTGCGGGTGAAGTGGTCCTGGCTGCCCATTGTGGGGGGCCATGAGACAGACGTTCTAGTGGCCATCGGGCCCCGCATTCACAGCTTTGGGGATTTCAGGTACTCTGGCTATTCTTGATGCAGGCCCGTTCATTCTAAACCATTATGATAATTTGTGTATAGTGAGTGTTTGTGTTTTTATTTCTATACTGTAGTTCTTAAGCTCCCTCCTTTGATTTTTATAATTTATATATTTTTATTTTGTATTCCTTTAATTTCTACACTGTCATTCTTTCATTGTTATAATTGTATCACAAATTCCTTATTATGTACCTTGCATTTCTTTTGCTGCATTTTTGTGAATTAAGGGCTTCCTCGCAAAAGAGACATCTGTCGAAATGGGACTTCATTGTATAAATAAAGGTTAAATACAAAAAGGTTTAATTCACACTCGGCAGAGGTGGGAAAAGTACCCAATTGTCATACTTGAGTAAAAGTAAAGCTATCTTAAAACTTCTTCAGGATTGGTGTGTCCCCTGCGGGACGGTTGAGCTAACGTAGGTTAATGCAATTAGCATGAGGTTGTAAATGACTCGAGAAAGAAATTAAAGCCACCCAGTAAAATGCTACTGGAGTAAAAGTCCAAAAGTATCTGGTCTTAAATATACATAAGTATCAAAAGTCAATGTGAATGCTTTAAATTAAATTCCTTATATTAAGCAAATCAGACTGTCAGATTCTTGCTTAAATTTAAAGACAGCCAGGGGCACACTCCAAAACTCAAACATAATTGGCCAACGCAACATGAGTTTAGTCCACCAGAGCAGACACGGGGGTGATGGTGTGTTATATTGATGTGTGAATTGGACACTTTTTGCTGTCCTGCCTGAGCGTTTTAATGTAACAAGCACTTTGGGGTGTATGGAAAAATGTGTGGGAATAGTAGTGGAGTTAAAGTTGACAAACATATACATATTCAACTAAAGTGCAGATACCCCAAAAACTCTGTAGGTAGTACTTCAAAGTATTTTTATTTTGTTACTTTACACCACTGACACTCTGGGCTGTATAGATGAGGAACAATGTATTTCACACAACTGTTGTGATACAATGGATCATATTGACTTTGCCTGCACAAAAATGTTTATACATCTGTTGAACACATTGATGATAACAAAGTCCTCTATATACCTCTCAGGGGCCGGGCGCGTCTCAGACAGGACTCACCAGGAGATGCTTCGCTGGTCATGACTGAACTCCAGCTCAATGACACGGGTCGTTACCGCTGTGAGGTCATCGACGGGCTGGAGGACAAGAGCGCCACTGTCGACCTCGAGCTACGAGGTAGACTATATTATAGTGCCGTATAACAACCTCATTTGTGAGTTTCATCCAGCCCCTCCCATCACTACTGTACTCACACACAATAAAGGTGCAATCCGTAATATTTACAGCTATTATGTGGTCATTTAAATGAATTATATATTATATAGCCTACCCATTGATTCTTGAAAAATATGTGCTTAGTACTGTTCATCTGCCTTACCCCATCTTATTGATGTCATGTACTGTCATGCACTACATCTGAAGTTCCCTCTATGGGTTGAAGTGTTACATTGGTCCAGCCCCATCCCTCAGCTTTAACTAAGTTAGGCTAACCAAGTAAGGCTGCTGTTTGGCTGAGAAACTAATGAAGGATTGTGCCTTTAAAGTCATTACATATCTCTTGCTCCCCTCCAGGTGTGGTATTTCCCTACCAGCCTCCTCACGGCCGGTACAACCTGACCTACCATGATGCCCGGCAAGTCTGCCAGGAGCAGGACTCCACTCTGGCCACCTTCGAGCAGCTGTTCCAGGCCTGGGAGGAGGGGCTGGACTGGTGCAACGCAGGCTGGCTGGCTGACGGGACAGTGCAGTACCCAATCACCAAGCCCCGGAGCCCCTGTGGGGGGCTGGGCCTCGCCCCCGGGGTTAGGAGCTACGGTAGACGCCACCGCCACCTCCACCGATACGACGTCTTCTGTTTCTCCTCCTCCCTCCGAGGTGAGACACACACACACTATACAGGTACACACTATACAGGTACACACTATACAGGTACACACACTATACAGGTACACAACATATACAGGTACACAACATATACAGGTACACACCATACAGGTACACACACTATACAGGTACACACACTATACAGGTACACACTATACAGGTACCCACTATACAGGTACACACCATACAGGTACACACACTATGCAGGTACACACACTATACAGGTGCAGATATAGAGATAATTCACCCTACAACTAGAGTCAAGCACTGTCCATCTATTGTGTAACTTTCTGTTATATGCATTTGAAGAAATCTGCAATTGACTCTTACTATAACTTTCAGTGAACTCCCTTAGATGCATAACTTTGAATTGATACACCTCCGGTCTCTGTCATGTCCTCTTCTCCAGGTAATGTCTACTACCTCCAGCTCCCTAAGAAGCTCAACCTCACTGAGGCCCAGCAGGCGTGCTTCAACGACGGGGCCCAGATAGCCAAGGTAGGCCAGCTCTACGCCGCCTGGAAGTTCATGGGCCTGGACCGCTGTGATGCCGGATGGCTTGCTGACGGGAGCCTGCGCTACCCGATCACCAACCCCCGCCGCAACTGTGGTCCCCCGGAACCAGGAGTGCGCAGCTTTGGGTTTTCCCCACCGCACCACAAGCACGGAGTGTACTGCTACAGTGCAGGTACGCGGTAAATCTGATATACGTGGTACAAGTACATACCACCCTTAGGTCATATCATTTACATCTCTCGTAGTAGATAGGGGAACAAAACGAAATCCATATGAATGAATGTTGACATGCATAAAAATTCAAGATGCTATGGTGAGAGGACTGTGTTATGATGTAAAGTTGTGGTATGGTGTGTGAGGGCCTCTACTGTGGTGAAGGCTTGACAAAAAATACTAATACTGGGATACGATGGCCTGGTGGTTGTGTTTCAGGATTATAGTCCTCGCTAGTCTGTCAGCCTCCCTTGTGATTTAGACAAGCAGGTTACATGCATGTTCCACACAGGGTTAGCCACTCACTGTAACAAAAACAACATTTTGTTCAATGACTTTCCCTGGATTGGGATGTCCTTGCTCTTTAAGTTAAAGGGTATCTTTTTTATAGAAGTTTTACCTCATATTCATCATATCTAGGACAATACCAGTCTACATTTGAAAATGGCGCGTTTCAATGTTTTGTAGTCAAAAAGATGGAAGAAAGGGTTGTAACCAAATTACTCCCAGTGATGTCGTCTGTAATAATAAATAAAAACAAAGACTTTCACACAATGACTTTCCAGTCTTCAAAAATCATTGTTTTAATTAGAAAATGGCTCCCGGTGACATCACCGGGTATAATTTTCTCAGAAGCTTCTCTTCTACCTTGGGTGCGTTCGTAAATTCACTCTGGCTATCTACTCTGATTTCAGAGCACTTTCGTCTGAGTGTGCCAGAGCACAGAATAACTGATGAATTTGCGAACTCTCAACACCTGTTGAATATGGCCTGTGTCAGTAAACGTTGGCAAAAAAGCATAATTAAATTGTTGCCAGCAGCACAGTTACAGTCACCAACACTCTGGATAACATGGTCAGAGTGAAGTGTTCTCTCATTTATGTCTGGAAGTAGCTAGCAAGCTAGCTAACTTTAGCCAGTTAGCTTGGGTGCTTGACTGCCATTGTGAGGCCAGAACGCTCGGAACAACCCTACTCCTCGGCCAGAGCATCCAGTGTGAGCTCTGAACGCTCCGAGAGCAAAAACACTCTGAATTTATGAATGGACAATCTGACAACTCTCTGAATTTTACAAACGCCCAGAGCACACTCTGAGCGCTCTCTAGAACTCCAGAGTGAATTTACGAGCGCACCCCTTGTTGACTACAAAACCATTTCACATATGCAGACACTGGTATGGTGCTGGATGTAACAAATATGAGGTTAAACTGTGAAGTGTTCCTTGAATTAATCTATGACTGATCCTCTAATGTCATGTATGAATATTATACTTAATAATAATAATATTATAATATTAATATGTTTTACCAATAATTCTGGACCCACCTAAATCTTGCTGTAGGCTATAATGTGATCCATCACTAAGTATGAATGAACCTGTATTTAAACTCTGACCTCAGGTTCAACTGCAATATTATGAATATTTTTATTTATACTTCATGTATTGTATTTATCTGCTGTACTCTCTTTGTAAACATATTTTTGTATGACATAGGAGCTGAACTCAGAATTAATAAGTAATTCATTAATTCATTATCAAGAATAACAAGTTCTGTGGTTATTTATAAGCTGTTATTATGCTTATCTCAAAAACAAGTACTTATCTTTTATACTGTATGGTCTGTTGGTTTGATTATGTAGGTGGTGGGTTTTAACATAGTTTTAGATGATAACGGACACGTATACTAACTTATTTTTGTAAAATAAATAGTCAACAGTTTGATTCATGTGTTAATGATTTTGCGTACTTTGGAAGCATGCTTGGTTTGTTTGTGTTTTTATAACGTTCAATTCAAACATTAAATCCTTGCACATGTATCAGGCTTAGCAGTGTTGCTTCCTCGCTCACAACATCCTTACCAGTACTTGATCTTGCGCCCTCTGCCTCGCCAACACAAGTGACCACCCTGCTTGACAACGTACTAACCAGTTGTGCCACAAAAAAAAAGATCCAATTCAATGGCACTATTGGCAACATTTCAAGCTGCGGAGTGAGCTAACAGCACGATCTTATCTCCGTTCCACTCACACCAGAGGAAGCTGGTTGGAGGAGCTATAGGAGGACGGGCTCATTGTAATAACTGGAATGGAATTAATGGAACAGAGTCAAACGTGGTTTCCATATGTTTGATGCGTTTGATACAGTTCAATGTATTCCATTCCAGCTATTTCAATGAGCCCATCCTCCTATAGCTCTTCCCATCAGCCTCCTCTGACACACAACCCAGCTAACAATTCCTATGTCTGAAACCTTTGTGGAATGTTATGTTTTACTGTTCTCCTTACGTGAAAGTGTCCAGTTCTTTGTGAGTTTCGGCAATGTTTCATTTACGTCAATGAGCACATCACCAGATTATAATTATAGTTTTGCCATGAAGTTTTTAACATGTTCAGAAAAACATTAAGGTTGGGATTTAATCCAATTGCGGGTCATAGTTATTGAGGCTTTTAAAGGCAATGTTCCCGCGTTTGCGAAGATCCCATTCACGATAAACACTGTAAATGTCGGCTCAATCGTAAATTGCCTTTAAAAAGCGCAATGCCTATGCCTATAACCCAGGATGGGATTGTGTCCTGCTCTACCTCAGCATCCATCTGTTCAAGCATTGCAACACTGCTATTAACAACTTTAATACATGATTACACTGCTATTAACAACTTTAATACATGAGTACACTGCTATTAACAACTTTAATACATGATTACACTGCTATTAACAACTTTAATACATGATTACACTGCTATTAACAACTTTAATACATGATTACACTGCTATTAACAACTTTAATACATGATTACACTGCTATTAACAACTTTAATACATGATTACACTGCTATTAACAACTTTAATACATAATTACAC
>QNTS01004601.1:23789-46508 GCA_003317085.1 Hucho hucho
TGCTATTAACAACTTTAATACATGATTACACTGCTATTAACAACTTTAGTACATGATTACACTGCTCTTAACAACTTTAATACATGATTACACTGCGGCTGAGCATCTTCACACATACAATACTGGCTTTTCAATGTTAACTCACTCGGGATTGGAATCTGCAACCTCAAATCAAATAAAATTGTATTTGTCGCTTGCACCAAATACGTCAGGTGTAGAACTTACCGTGAAATGGTTACTTACGGGCCCTTAACCAACAATGCAGAGTTTTAAAAAAGTAAGTAAGAAGAATTTGCTCAATAAACAAAAGTAAAAATAGTAACACAATAAAATAACAATAACAAGGCTATATAAAAGGGGTACTGGTACCGAGTCAATGTGCAGGGGTACGGGCTAGTCGAGGTAATTGAGGTATACAGTATGTACATGTAGCTACTATGCATAGATGATAAACAGAGAGTAGCAGGAGCGTATGTGAAGAGTGTGAAGGAATGTAAATGTGTGTGTGTTTGGCGTCAATGTGTGTGTGTGTGTGTGTGTGTGTGTGTGTGTGTGTGTGTGTGTGTGTGTGTGTGTGTGTGTGTGTGTGTGTGTGTGTGTGTGTGTGTGTGTGTGTGTGTTAGTAGTATCAGTGTAGTAGAGTGTCAGTGTAGTAGTATATGTGAGTGTGTGGTTAGAGTCTTGGCCGGGAGTGCCTTGATGTTTCTGCAGTGCCACCAGGTCTTCAGCTTCAGACCTGGTTTATTCTCTTAAACTAAACATTGTGTTCTCATGAGCTGGGAATGATGTTTGAAATGTCAGATACAGCATATGTGGTTAATACTGTTATCAAACTTCTGCATACATTGTTCTTCTGTGTACAGGAAATGCTATTATCATGTACATATGAGCTAGTAACATAGCATAGCGTATGTTGTATAACATAACAGATGAGCATAGCTAGTCATAGCTGGCATTCACTGGTTGAGGTTGAAGCATCTTTTGAGTGTAATGGAGTTCCCTGGAGACAATGACATGAAAATATATTCATCACAACATTCGGACAGGAGCTATAATCCGGTTATAACACTTTTTTAATTTTATATATATATATGTATATATGTACAGTACCAGTCAAAAGCTTGGGACACACCTACTCATTCAAGGGATTTTCTTTATTTTTACTATTTTCTACATTGTAGTGAAGAAATCAAAACAATGAAATAACATATATGGAATCATGTAGTAACCAAAAAAGTGTTAAACACAGAAATGTATTTTCCTCAAAAGATGCTTCAATGTAGCCACCAATTGCCTTGATGACAGCTTTGCAAACTCTTGGTATTCTCTCGAACCAGCTTCATGAGGTAGTCACCTGGAATGCATTTCAATTAACAGGTGTGCCTTGTTAAAAGTTAATTTGTGGAATTTCTTCCCTTCTTAATGCGTTTGAGCCAATCAGTTGGGTTGTGACAAGGTAGGGGTGGTATACAGAGCATAGTCCTATTTGGTAAAATACCAAGTCCATATTATGGCAAGAACAGCTCAAATAAGGAAAAATAAATGACAGTCCATCATTACTTTAAGACATGAAGGTCAGTCAATTCGGAAAATGTCAAGAACCTGGAAAGTGCAGTCACAAATACCATCAAGCTATGATGAAACTGGCTCTCATGAGGACTGCCACAAGAAAAGGAAGACCCAGAGTTACCTCTGCTGCAGAGGATAAGTTCATTAGAGTTAACTGCACCTCAGATTGCAGCCCAAATAAATGCTTCACAGAGCTCAAGTAACAGACACATCTCAACATCAACTGTTCAGAGGAGACTGCATGCCTTCGTTGTCAAATTGCTCCAAAGAAACCACTACTAAAGGACACCAATAAAAATAAGAGACTTGCTTGGGCAAAGAAACACAAGCAATGGACATTAAACCGGTGGAAATCTGCCCTTTGCTCTGATGAGTCCAAATTTGAGATTTTTGGTGTCTTTTTGAGACGCAGAGTAGGTGAACAGATGTGTGGTTCCCACCGTGAAGCATGGACGATGAGGTGTGATGGTGTGGGGGTGCTTTGCTGGTGACACTGTCTGTATTTATTTAGAATTCAAGACACACTTAACCCTCATGGATACCACAGCATTCTGCAGCGATACGCCATCCCATCTGGTTTGTGCTTAGTGGGACTATAATTTGTTTTTCAACAGGACAATGACCCAAAACACAGCTCAAGGCTGTGGAAGGGCTATTTGACCAAGAAAGAGAGTGATGGTGCTGCATCAGATGACCTGGCCTCCACAATCACCCAACCTCAACCCATTTGAGATGGTTTGGGATGAGTTGGACCACAGAGTGAAGGAAAAGCAGCCAACAAGTGCTCAGCATATGTGGGAACTTGGCATTCTCTCTGGCTGAGAGAATGCCAAGAGTGTGCAAAGCTATCATCAAGGCAAAGAATTTAACCACTTTCTGGTTACAACATGATTCCATATGTGTTATTTCATAGTTTTGATGTCTTCACTATTATTCTACAATGTAGAAAATAGTCAAAATAAAGAAAAACCCTTGAATGAGTAGGTGTGTCCAAACATTTGACTGGTACTGTATATGTGGGTGTGTCTTTATTGCTTGAATTCAGGCTAATTTGAACCGTTTTCTATGGCAATAGTTTGGTGTGTTCCCCAGTTCCAGAATGTTCTTTGAAAACCCTGGATAAGTATCCATGGTGGTGTTCCTAACTTAAGAAAATGTGATGTTTCACAGCGTTCACGTGAGATTGATTGGTGTACGGATGTATATCTGCTGTTGGCACCTATTCAAATTAGCCCACACTTGCCTTGTTAAATCTTGTTTATTATTTTTAACTAAATACCACGACTGTTTTCTCATTAGCTGGGAATGTTTGAAATGTCCAATAATTTGGCTGAAATTGTTATCAACCTACTCCAAATGTTGTGTGCATGGTATGCTATTAGCATGCTAACACTCATTAAGACAGACTGGTAGCATAGCTAGCCATCGCAATCATTCACTGGTTGAAGTTTAAGTTACTTTGAGTGTAATGGAGTTGACTGGTGATTATGACATGAATATATATTCATTCATTCACAACATTTGGAAAGGAGCTATAATGCAGTTATAGCACGTTCTTCCGGCGCCGAAAGAGATGGCAGCCTCGCTTCACGTTCTCAGGAAACCATGCAGTATTTAGTTTTTTTATGTATTACTTCTTACATTGTTACCCCGGGAAATATTAAGTTTTATTACATACAACCGGGAGGAACTATTGGATATAAGAGCAACGTCAACTTACCAACATTACGACCAGGAATACGACTTTCCCGAAGCGGATTCTCTGTTTGTTACCCCAACCAGGACAATAGACTGGATAGCACCCGGCGACTCAAAACAACTGCGGCGCCGGAGAAGAGGGAAACGCGCCGGTCTTTTGGTCAAGCTACGTCGACGGGCGCATCGTGCACCTCTCCCGAATATTTTAATCGCCAATGTACAGTCTCTGGACAACAAAGTAGACAAAATCAGATCGAGGGTTGCCTTTCAGAGAGACATCCGAGACTGCAACGTTCTTTGCTTCACGGAAACATGGCTCACTCAGGACACGTTATCTAAGTCGGTACAGCCACCTGGTTTCTCCACGCATCGCGCGGACAGAAACAAACATCTATCTGGTAAGAAGAAGGGTGGGGGTGTGTGTCTTATGATTAACGAGACGTGGTGTGATCATAACAACATACAGGAACTCAAGTCCTTTTGTTCACCTGACATAGAATTCCTTACAATCAAATGCAGACCGCAATATCTACCAAGAGAATTCTCCTCGATTATAATCACAGCCGTGTATATCCCCCCTCAAGCTGACACATCGACGGCACTGAAAGAAATTCATTTCACTCTAGGTAAATTGGAAACCACATATCCTGAGGCTGCATTTATTGTGGCTGGGGATTTTAATAAGGCTAATTTGAAAACAAGGCTCCCGAGATTTTACCAGCATATCGAATGTGCCACCCGGGCTGGTAAAATCCTGGATCATTGTTATTCCAACTTCCGTGATGCATACAAGGCTATTCTCCGCCCTCTTTTTGGCAAGTCTGACCATGACTCCATTTTGTTGCTCCCAGCCTACAAACAGAAACTAAAACAGGAAACGCCGTTCTCAAGTCTGTTCAACGCTGGTCCGACCAATCCATGCTGCAAGATTGCTTCGAGCACGTGGACTGGGATATGTTCCGGATAGCATCGGACAACAACATTGATGTATATGCTGATTCGGTAAGCGAGTTTATTAGCAAGTGCATTGGTGATGTTGTACCCATAGCAAATATTAAAACCTTCCCCAACCAGAAACCGTGGATTGATGGCAGCATTCGCGCAAAACTGAAAGCACAAACCACTGCTTTTAACCAGGGTAAGGCGACCGGAAACATGACTGAATACAAACAGTGTAGCTATTCCCTTCGCAAGGCAATCAAACAAGCTAAGCGTCAATATAGAGACAAAGTAGAGTCACAATTCAACGGCTCAGACACAAGAGGAATGTGGCAGGGTCTACAGTCAATCACGGACTACAAAAAGAAAACCAGCCCCGTTGCGGACCATGACGTCCTGCTCCCAGACAAACTAAACAACTTCTTTGCTCGCTTTGAGGACAATACAGTGCCACCGACACGGCCTGCTACCAAAACCTGCGGGCTCTCCTTCACCGCAGCCAATGTGAGAAAAACATTTAAATGTGTTAACCCTCGCAAGGCTGCCGGCCCAGATGGCATCCCTGGCCGTGTCCTCAGAGCATGCGCAGACCAGCTGGCTGGTGTGTTTACGGACATATTCAATCAGTCCCTATCCCAGTCTGCTGTTCCCACATGCTTCAAGAGGGCCACCATTGTTCCTGTTCCCAAGAAAGCTAAGGTAACTGAGCTAAATGACTATCGCCCCGTAGCACTCACTTCCGTCATCATGAAGTGCTTTGAGAGATTAGTCAAGGATCATATCACCTCCATCCTGCCAGACACCCTGGACCCACTCCAATTTGCTTACCGTCCCAATAGGTCCACAGACGACGCAATCGCAATCACACTGCATACTGCCCTAACCCATCTGGACAAGAGGAATACTTATGTAAGAATGCTGTTCATCGACTACAGCTCAGCATTTAACACCATAGTTCCCTCCAAGCTCGTCATTAAGCTCGAGACCCTAGGTCTCGACCCAGCCCTGTGCAACTGGGTCCTGGACTTCCTGACGGGCCGGCCCCAGGTGGTGAGGGTAGGAAACAACATCTCCACCCCGCTGATCCTCAACACTGGGGCCCCACAAGGGTGCGTTCTCAGCCCTCTCCTGTACTCCCTGTTTACCCATGACTGCGTGGCCAAGCACGCATCCAACTCAATCATCAAGTTTGCTGACGACACTACAGTGGTAGGCTTGATTACCAACAACGACGAGACGGCCTACAGGGAGGAGGTGAGGGCCCTCGGAGTGTGGTGTCAGGAAAATAACCTCTCACTCAATGTCAACAAAACAAAGGAGATGATCGTGGACTTCAGGAAACAGGAGAGGGAGCACCCCCCTATCCACATCGAGGGGACAGTAGTGGAGAAGGTGGAAAGTTTTAAGTTCCTCGGCGTACACATCACGGACAAACTGAATTGGTCCACCCACACAGACAGCGTGGTGAAGAAGGCGCAACAGCGCCTCTTCAACCTCAGGAGGCTGAAGAAATTCGGCTTGTCACCAAAATCACTCACAAACTTCTACAGATGCACAATCGAGAGCATCCTGTCGGGCTGTATCACCGCCTGGTACGGCAACTGCTCCGCCCACAACCGTAAGGCTCTCCAGAGGGTAGTGAGGACTGCACAACGCATCACCGGGGGTAAACTACCTGCCCTTCAGGACACCTACACCACCCGATGTCACAGGAAGGCCAAAAAGATCATCAAGGACAACAACCACCCGAGCCACTGCCTGTTCACCCCGCTATCATCCAGAAGGCGAGGTCAGTACAGGTGCATCAAAGCTGGGACCGAGAGACTGAAAAACAGCTTCTACCTCAAGGCCATCAGACTGTTAAACAGCCATCACTAACATTGAGTGGCTGCTGCCAACATACTGACTTAAATCTCTAGCCACTTTAAACATAGGAATTGGATGTAACAATGTATCACTAGCCACTTTAAACAATTTTGTATAGAATGTTTACGTATCCGACATACTCATATCAAATGTATACACTGTACTCTAAACCATCTACTGAATCTTGCCTATACCGTTCGGCCATCGACCCAAATCTCTAGCCACTTTAATAATTATAATTGGATGAAATAATGTATCACTAGCCACCTTAAACAATGCCATTTATATAATGTTTACATACCCCACATTACTCATCTCATATGTATATACTGTACTCCATACCATCTACTGCATCTTGCCTATGCCGGTCAGCCATCGCTCATCCATATATTTATATGTACATACTCGTATTCATTCCTTTACTCTTGTGTGTATAAGGTAGTTGTTGTGAATTTGTTAGATTACTTGTTAGATATTACTGCATGGTCGGAACTAGAAGCACAGGCATTTCGCTACACTCGCATTAACATCTGCTAACCATGTGTATGTGACAAATAAAATTTGATTTGATATATTTTTTATTATGTGTGTTGTTATTGCTTGAATTCAGGCTAAGTTGAATTGCTTTCAATGTGGAAATATTGATGCATACCACAGTTCTGTAATTTCAGTTGAAATCCCCAGATCAGTGGTGATAAGCAATAGAGAGCATTCTATTGGTAAGGCTAAAGCAAGTAAAGTTGACGAGCTAAGTCTAGTAACCGAAAGGTTGCAAGTTCAATTCCCCGAGCTGACAAGGTACAAATCTGTCGTTCTGCCCCTGAACAGGCAGTTAACCCATTGTTCCTAGGCCGTCATTGAAAATAAGAATTTGTTCTTAACTGACTTGCCTAGTTAAATAAAGGTAAAATAAAATAAGTTGTGGGAGGTGCATCTGCCATAGCCGAAAAGTCAGACACTGTTGTTATTTTCCAACAGCAAGGCTCAGATCAACATGGAAGTTAACGTGGTTGCCATTGTTTATAAAAGTTGTCTTTATAATGTCTCCAACCCCTATATCACACACTCACCAACTGAAATCATATGTGTGTATGTTGTACAATCAATTACTGAGGGAGAGAGTCAAATAACCCCTTCATTTGTATACATCCCCTGTGTACATTCATTGCGGCAAAGTTGGTCAACATGTAGGCGCAAGTCTGACAAATTTTATCCCCATAATGCAACACATTTTGAAAGGTGGTGACCAACGATGGTCACCGACTTTATAAAACGGAGCCACTCGTACGCACGCAATTCCTAATGAGCCATGTACAACTGCCTTACCCCATCACAAACCCAAAATAGGTTGTTTTACTCCATTGTTTGTCTTTGTAAACAAACAATGTATAGCTGCAAAACATGGTTAAAACTATCATTTAGATCTCATGGACTGTCTGCCTTTGCACCTGTGGTTACATTGCTCCCGTCCTATCCTTCAGCTGTATTGCAATTCCAGTGGCAGGGCTGTTGTTTGGCTGAAAAATCTAATTACATTACAGTCATTACATATTTTTTGCTCCCCTCCAGTTGTGGTGTTTCCCTACCAGCCTCCTCACGGCCGGTACAACCTGACCTACCATGATGCCCAGAAAGTCTGCCAGGAGCAGGACTCCACTCTGGCCACCTTCGAGCAGCTGTTCCAGGCCTGGAAGGAGGGGCTGAACTGGTGCAACGCAGGCTGGCTGGCTGACGGGACAGTGCAGTACCCCATCACCAAGCCCCGAAGGCCCTGTGGGGGACTCGGCCTCGCCCCAGGGGTTAGGAGTTACGGTAGTCGCCACCGCCATCTCCACCGCTACGACGTCTTTTGCTCCTCCTCCCCCCTCCGAGGTGAGAGATTTTTATACTTCTGTACATCCCATTGAGAAAGATCAACACATTGTAACTGGATGTGTACACTCTTAGGAAAAAAAGGTTCCAAAAGGGTTCTTCGGCTGTCCCAATAGGAGAACCCAGGTAGAACCCTTTTTGGTTCCAGGTAGAACCCTTTTGGGTTTCATGTAGAATCCTCTGTGGAAAGGGTTCTACATGGAACCCAAAGGGGGTTTTCAAAGGGTTCTCCTATGGGGACAGCCGAAGAACAATTTTAGGTTCTAGACACTTTTTTTTCTAAGAGTGTAGCTTTAGATATGTTAAGCTTAGATTTGGATGGGTAGACAATACAGTTTCCCATTCTCTTCTCCAGGTAATGTCTACTACCTCCAGCACCCCCAGAAGCTCAACCTCACTGAGGCCCAACAGGCGTGCTTAGACAACGGAGGCCAGATAGCCAAGGTGGGCCAGCTCTACGTCGCCTGGAGGTTCATGGGCCTGAACAGCTGTGATGCCGGATGGCTCGCCGATGGGAGCCTGCGCTACCCCATAACCAACCCCAGCCGCAACTGTGGCCCCCTGGAACCAGGGGTGCGCAGCTTTGGGTTCCCCCCTCCATACCAAAAGCATGGGGTGTACTGCTACAGTGCAGGTATGCAGTAAATCTGATAGACGTGATAAATCTACATATCACCAATCTCACATCTCTTCTAGTATGGTAACAGATCACAATCCACAAATGAATAGGTGTATCTCATGAATAGAAATTCTAGACTTACTATATTAAGGTGCGAAGGTTGTGTTATGGTGTGAAGTTGTGGTATTGTGTGAGGGTTTCTAATGTAGCTGGGGCCTGCTAAAAACAACTGGGAGAATTATCTGTCTGTACTTAGTGGCTGTGCATGTTTACTATGGTCCTCCCTGTGAGCAGCCTCCCTTGTTATTTACACCAGCGGGTTAGCAGCACCATGGTGAACATGCATTTCTCACACAGGATCAAACATTCACTGCATCTAGCCTGTGGTCAACGAGTTCAGGAACATTTGTCATAGTCCACCATTCAAGGACTTGAGATTTCCTTGCTCTGTTTTTTGGGGGTATTTGATAGGGACAGATATAATGAATGAACAACAGTCAGATGCAACGCACCATCATACTTTAGCTAATTTCCAGTGGTTGTCCTCAGATTATCATTGAAGTACACTAGTTAGAATTATAACATCTACACAGTTCTTCTGATGTCATGAGCCAGATCTTTACAGTATGCATATCTATGACTGTTGATAGATGTGTCACAGTGTTATATTGTATTATAATGTATGAATACTATACTTACATTTTGGACCAATAATGGTCAAAAACTTTAGTACATTATGGACCCACCTGAATCTTGCTGTAGCCTATAATGTGATCCCTCACTATGTGTGAATGAAGCTGTAGTTAAACCCGGACCTCAGCTTCAACTGCAATATTATGCGTATTGTTAGTTAAACTTCATGTATTGTATGCATTTACTGTTCTCTCTTTGTAAACATTTTCCTGTACGACATAGGAGCTGATCTCAGCTGATATTTTTGTTAAATAAATTGTCTACCTTAAGAGGCTTTTGATTCATATGTTAATGATTGTGCGAGGCATGCTTGGTTTGTTTGTGTTTTTAAAACCATTCAATTCAATCCCAAAATGTTATCCTTCACACACAATCCGCAAAGCCAAAGACAGGAAAGACTAGTAACATCCATGTTTGGGAAACAATGTCTAATATTGTAGTATAGCAAATGACTATAAACAAATTATTTCTTTACATCACTGCCTTGTTTTCCAACCATATAGACGGATAGAGGGCACACTTGCCAGTTTTTGCAAAGCCTGTTTTTGCATGGGCAGCGCCAGGGATTAAAGAGGCAATCTGCAGTTGCTACATTAATTTTTAGACTTTTTAATTAATTATAATTACCCATTGATTCATGAAGAATATAACTTATACAGTAGATGAGCTTAGTTTAACTGTCGCACCCCATCAGAACCCAAAATGTAGATTGTTTTACTCAATTGTTTGTAAACAATGTACATGTTAATGAACACTTTGTAGCCTCAAAACATAGTTAAAACTATAATTTTGATATAATGGATGGTCAGTCTTTGTAATCCTTAGCTCTGTCCATGAGTTTACAAGTGGCTACATTTCTCCAGCTCCATCCCTCAGCTGTTTACTAAATCAGTGGCGGGGTAAACGCTTTGTTATTGTTCAAACTGCAGATTGCCCCTATAAGGTTTTCACTATTTTATAGAAGTAAACTGCGTGGGACTTCCCATGGGTTAATGAGGGATCACATAACTCCATTTAGGTATGCAGGAGGGAAAAGCCAATGAATTATAGTCCTGAGAATACATTCCAGCACTGCAGATGGAAGTAAATTACCAACCTTGGCTTTATGCCTGTTCACACACTCCAGCACAGTAGCTGATATGCACCTTATCAGTTTATTTATGAACCACCAATAAACTCCTAGAATAAAGTAGAAGAAATACTTTAAAATGTAAGTATTTTCTCCGGCGCCGGGGAGGGCTGCCGTCTTATCGGCTCTTAACCAACCATGCTATTTTGTTTGTTTTTTTGCGTTGTTTGTAACTTGTTTTGTACATAATGTTGCTGCTACCGTCTCTTATGACCATAAAGAACTTCTGGACATCAGAACTGGGATTACTCACCTCATATTGGACGAGGAGTTCTTCTTCAATGAGTCGGATGCGAGGGATATACTGCAGACACCCAACCAGGCCCAGATCCCTGTGATTTCGCTGGAAAAGGAAATGTAGGTTTCGCAGAAAGAGTTCAGGATGCCTTGTGAGGATCAGGCGACGAGTGGCTAATCCCCAAGCTGACAAGGTACAAATCTGTCGTTCTGCCCCTGAACAGGCAGTTAACCCACTGTTCATAAGCCGTCATTGAAAATAAGAATTTTTTCTTAACTGACTTGCCTAGTAAAATAAAGGTAAAATAAATAAATAAAATAAAAATATAAAATGTATAAATCTGCCCTTGCCTTCCGTTCTGCCAGCTAACGTGCAATCGCTGGAAAATAAATGGGATGAACTGAAAGCACATATATCCTACCAACGGGACATTAAAAACTGTAATATCTTATGTTTCACTGAGTCGTGGCTGAACGACGACATTAAGAACATACAGCTGGTGGGTTATACACTCTATCGGCAGGACAGAACAGCAGCCTCTGGTAAGACTCGGGGTGGGGGCCTATGCGTATTTGTAAACAATAGCTGGTGCACAATATCCAAGGAAGTCTCAAGGTTTTACTCGCCTGAGGTAGAGTATCTCATGTTAAGCTGTAGACCACACTATCTACCTAGAGAGTTATCATCTGTATTTTTTTTTGTAGCTGTCTACATACCACAACAGACCGAGGCTGGCCCTAAAACCGGACTCAATGAGCTGTATTCCGCCATAAGCAAACAGGAAAACGCTCAACCAGAGGCGGCGCTCCTAGTGGCCAGGGACTTTAATGCAGGGAAACTTAAATCAGTTTTACCTAATTTCTATCAGCATGTAAAATGTGCAACCAGAGGGAAAGAAATTCCAGACCACCTTTACTCCACACACAGAGACGCGTACAAAGCTCTCCCTCGTCCTCCATTTGGCAAATCTGATCATAACTCTATCCTCCTGATTCCTGCTTACAAGCAAAAATTAAAGCAGGAAACACCAGTGGTCAGATTAAGCAGATTCTAAACTACAGGACTGTTTTGCTAGCACAGACTGGAATATGTTCCGGGATTCTTCCGATGGCATTGAGGAGTACACCACATCAGTCACTGGCTTTATCAATAAATGCATTGAGGACTGTACGTACTGTACATACCCCAACCAGAAGGCATGGATTACAGGCAACATTCGCACTGAGCTAAAGGGTAGAGCTTCCGCTTTCAAGGAGTGGGACTCTAAACCGGAAGCTTATAAAAAATCCCGCTATGCCCTCCGACGAACCATCACAGTCAAAGCGTCAATACAGGACTAAGATCGAATCGTACTACACCGG
Source organism: Hucho hucho (assembly GCA_003317085.1). Taxonomy (NCBI): domain Eukaryota; kingdom Metazoa; phylum Chordata; class Actinopteri; order Salmoniformes; family Salmonidae; genus Hucho; species Hucho hucho. The sequence goes on from QNTS01004601.1 coordinate 35,774, forward strand.
CTCCGACGCTCGTCGGATGTGGCAGGGCTTGCAAACTATTACAGGCTACAAAGGGAAGCACAGCCGAGAACTGCCCAGTGACACGAGCTTACCAGACGAGCAAAATAACTTCTATGCTCGCTTCCAGGCAAGTAACACTGAAACATGCATGAGAGCATCAGCTGTTCCGGATGACTGTGTGATCCACAGCCGATGTGAGTAAGACCTTTTAAACAGGTAAATATTCAGAAGGCCGCTGGGCCAGACAGATTACCAGGACGTGTACTCCGAGCATGCACTGACCAACTGGCAAGTGTCTTCACTGACATTTTCAACCTCTCCCTGTCTGAGTCTGAAATACCAACATGTTTCAAGCAGACCACCATAGTCCCTGTGCCCAAGAACACTAAGGTAACCTGCCTAAATGACTACCGACCCGTAGCACTCACGAATGTAGCCATGAAATGCTATGAAAAGCTGGTCATGGCTCACATCAATACCATTATCCCAGAAACCCTAGACCCACTCCAATTTGCATATCGCACCAACAGATCCACAGATGATGCCGTCTCTATTGCACTCCACCCTCCCTTTTCCACCTGGACAAAAGGAACACCTATGTGAGAATGCTATTCATTGACTACAGCTCAGCGTTCAACACCATAATGCCCTCAAAGCTCATCACTAAGCTAAGGACCCTGGGACTAAACACCTCCCTCTGCAACTGGATCCTGGACTTCCTGACGGGCCGCCCCCAGGTGGTAAGGGTAGATAACAACGCATCCGCCACACTGATCCTCAACACAGGGGCCCCAAACACGGGGGCCCCCCCATGACTGCACGGCCAGGCACGACTCCAACACCATCATTAAGGTTTCTGATGACACAACAGTGGTATGAGTTTTCAAATGCTTTACTCAATATTACCAAAATACATGAGTGGGGGAAAAAAAACAACCACTCGAAAACACAGAACCAAAGAAACACAAACAATCACGCACAAAAACATGAGGGGAACAGAGGGTTAAATAAGGAACATGTAATTATGGGACAGAAACCAGGTGTGTATAATGAAGACAAAAAAACAGAAAATGAAAAGTAGATCGGCGGTAGCTAGAAGACCGGTGACTTTGACCGCCGAAAGCCACCCGAGCAAGGAGAGGGACCAACTTCGGCTGAAGTCGTGACAATTATCTATGCATAGCCACTTTAAAACTCTACCTACATGTACATTATTAGCTCAATTACCTCGACACCTGTGCCCCCGCACATTGACACATTGACTCTCTACCGGTACCCCTGTATATAACCCCGCTATTGTTATTTACTGCTGCTCTTTAATTATTTGTTATTCTTGTCTTTTTTTAGGTATTTCCTTAAAACTGCATTGTGGTTAAGGGCTTGTAAGTAAGCATTTCACTGTAAGGTCTACACCTGTTGTATTCGGCGAATGTGACAAATAAAAATGTATTTGATTTGAAATAGCCTTCATTGGTGTTGCCTATGCTGTCAAAGCGATAATGGGCTCTCTTTCTATCCCAATATTTCCAACCGATCAGCTTCATGGAACAACCAACAGAGGGTGCAACAGGCAAGAGAGAGATTGTAAGATAGTGACAGAGAGGACTGGAAGAGAGTGTGTTGGAGAGAGAGTATGGGAGAGAAAGTGTGGAAGACAGAGTGACTGTGAGTGATGGGTGAGAGAGTGAGAGAGACAAACAGGAAGAGAGAGAAAGAGCACACAGCCAGGAGTTCTGGGCCAGGGAGGTGAACCGGTGTGGCCATACAGAGAGACAGTCAGTCTGAGGGAGGGAGGGAGGGAAGCAGCAAAAGAGGGAAAGAGGGAGTAGGCAAGGCAGAGAGGGGACCACAAACGGGCCTCTATTCAGGCAACCCACCCTGTTGGAAAGTAGAAATGTACCATAATTTGATTATTCCTCATGACTCTAAGTCATATCCTGTTTATAGTGAACCAGCTGCCTCAAAAACAGTGAGTCGACTGAGACTGATGGGAGGTGAAAGAAGGCTTTTGTTGCCTCTACCTAGAATGTTTGGGAGACCCTCACAGAATTAAAGGGATGTGATTGATCTTTGTTGTGTGTCAATCCTGTTAAACACTCTGGCCTAAAAGTCCATGCCAATAAACTATCCATTTGAACATCAATTTTTCACTGTTGAACATGCTCCTCACACAGAAAGTGAATGAAATCAAGAGAAAGTAACAAGTAAAGTATCTTTATTTGGCATCTGATGATATGTTTTGGAGCAAATGTTGAATACAGACATTGGAAGACAAACATTTCAGGCACATTTGGGTACATTCTGTAGAGCTCCATAAGACTAGAACCTCTACACCTCTAGCTACTCATGATGTTCTCAGTGTGTGGTTTATTGGGCATGTTCATGCACAGGGTCAGTCGCTCTCACACAACCCACTGGACACAGATGTCAGTTCAACATCTAGTTGTGATTGTCAAATTAAGTGCTCAGAGTAAAATCAACAGACATGCTAACCATCTCATTGGATTTAGGATAAAAGTTAGGTTGAAAAAATGACAATTATAACCGAAATCCTTTACTTTGATCACTTTTTGCAAATCCAATCAGTTTCCCACATTGATTCAATGTCATCACATAGATTTTTGCTGTTAAAATGACATGGAAACAATGTTGATTCAACCAGTTAGTGCCTAGTGGGAAACAGAAGAAAACAGGAGGAGTGTTCAGGTAACTGATCCCGTGCTCCATTTCAGAACATTTTGCTCCTATTTTGTGCCTACAGTACACAACCCTAAGCAGATGGCAGCGTCGGGGGAGTTGCAGGAGTGCTCTACACCAGTGTTTCTCAACCTCTGGTCCGTGGACCGGCACCTTTCCCTGGGACGTTGCTGACAGGTCCCTCACGCAGTTAGTTGTCAAGGGTGTCATAGTTTGCCAATCACTGGTAGTAAAAGGTTGCTAAACACTGCTCCACACCCCTTTGTCAAGTTGCTTCAGCTGCTTTGGAGACAATCATCCCTCAGCAATGCCAAGAGGCATTTATGTCCTTTTGATTTTATACACTAGACCTGGCATTGTGTTATCTTCTAAAAGCTCTTAATACTTCCAGCCCTGTAGGGGTACAGTAAAAAGCAATGGTGTGTGTAACTTTAAATTACACTCTTCTGTCATCGGAATTTCCAGTTAGAGAATTGCTTTAAGCCTGTTCTGTGTGGAACCTCTCAGTGATCTCTTTGATTGGTGTATGGTTTATGATTGCAGGTGAAGCTTTTGGCCAGCAAGACATGACGTTGTGTTGAAGGAGGAGGCACAGCCTCCTGTAAACATAAACATTGAATGAAGCATCTATATCTTCATCAGATATAACAGCAAGTTATGCATACAATACAAAACTGAAGGACTACAAGTGATTGAAACGGCGATGGATCTGGAGTTTAAATAAATGTGTCCGCTGAGGTTCTTCTGTGAAACAAAACAGACAAAGAAGAGAAACATTTGATCTGAAAGCTACTGCAGTTGTTAAAACTGATCCCACAGAGTTGCTATGCACTGCACAGCCTTGTGTGAGGCGACGAAAGTGTCAAACCGACCAATGACATTCATCCATTTGGTCCTGCTTAGGCCAACAACACCAATCCCCTCAGAAAATAAATACAGTGAATTTCAAATGAATTCAATGAATTAACTGAGTGAAATTGAAATGGAATTGACTACAACCCTGTTGTTTTTTATTCTACCGTGTCACTACCTAACCTGAGAGAGAAGTTGAGTCCTCTCTCTCTTATTTGAGAAGTTGAGTCCTCTTTCACACCCTTATTTTAGGGCAGCCTCAGTAGATTGCATGATGTTGCCTCTCCAGTGTGGCAGGCAGAGATTCTAGTATTGCTGTGTATTATTCACATCAGGCACTCTGTCTCCCTTCTGCTCTAAACAACTGATGTCGGTTTGAAATACAGACGGACACAGTAGCCTGCTGTGTCGGCTTCGGTAGCTTTCTCTTTATGATTTAGAGATTAAATAAATAATATCTCCCGTAGTATCCCCTCCCGTAGCCCTTTCCTGCAGTCAAATGACCTAGTGGCCTCATGGGTGGAATGTTATTAATATTTTTCATAATTTCATAATTAATAAGCATTATTTTGAACAAATCTTCTGTGATGTATATAAAGTGTAATATTGGGATGCAAACTCCAAAATTGAATACCTTTCAACTCTATATCTGACCTGGTACAGGTGTCTTCTTTTTTTAAGCCCATAACTATGTGTGTGAGGTGTTCAGTCGTGGCCAAAAGTTTTGAGAATGACACAAATATACATTTTCACAAAGTCTGCTGCCTCAGTTTGTATGATGGCAATTTGCATATACTCCAGAATGTCATGAATAGTGATCAGATGAATTGCAATTCATTGCAAAGTCCCTCTTTGCCATGCAAATGAACTGAATCCCCCAAAAACATTTCCACTGCATTTCAGCCCTGCCACAAAAGGACCAGCTGACATCATGTCAGTGCTTCTCTCGTTAACACAGGTGTGAGTGTTGACGAGGACAAGGCTGGAGATCACTCTGTCATGCTGATTGAGTTCAAATAACAGACTGGAAGCTTCAAAAGGAGGGTGGTGCTTGGAATCCTTGTTCTTCCTCTGTCAACCATGCTTACCTGCAAGGAAACACGTGCCATCATCATTGCTTTGCACAAAAAGGGCTTCACAGGCAAGGATATTGCTGCCAGTAAGATTGCACCTAAATCAACCATTTATCGGATCATCAAGAACTTCAAGGAGAGCGGTTCAATTGTTGTGAAGAAGGCTTCAAGGCGCCCAAGAAAGTCCAGCAAGCGCCAGGACCATCTCCTAAAGTTGATTCAGCTGCGGGATCGGGGAACCACCAGTACAGAGCTTGCTCAGGAATGGCAGCAGGCAGGTGTGAGTGCATCTGCACGCACAGTGAGGCGAAGACTTTTGGAGGATGGCCTGGTGTCAAGAAGTGTGGCAAAGAAGCCACTTCTCTCCAGGAAAAACATCAGGGACAGGCTGATATTCTGCAAAAGGTACAGGGATTGGACTGCTGAGGACTGGGGTAAAGTCATTTTCTCTGATGAATCCCCTTTCCGATTGTTTGGGGAATCCGGAAAAAAGCTTGTCCGGAGAAGACAAGGTGAGTGCTACCATCAGTCCTGTGTCATGCCAACAGTAAAGCATCCTGAGACCATTCATGTGTGGGGTTGCTTCTCAGCCAAGGGAGTGGGCTCACTCATAATTTTGCCTAAGAACACAGCTATGAATAAAGAATGGTACCAACACATCCTCCGAGAGCAACTTCTCCCAACCATCCAGGAACAGATTGGTGACGAACAATGCCTTTTCCAGCATGATGGAGCACCTTGCCATAAGGCAAAAGTGATAACTAAGTGGCTTGTGGAACAATACATTGATATTTTGGGTCCATGACCAGGAAACTCCCTAGACCTTAATCCCATTGAGAACTTGTGGTCAATCCTCAAGAGGCGGGTGGACAAACAAAAACCCACAAATTCGGACAAACTCCAAGCATTGATTATGCAAGAATGGACTGCCATCAGTCAGGATGTGGCTCAGAAGTTAATTGACAGCATGCCAGGGTGGATTGCAGAGGTCTTGAAAAAGAAGGATCAACACTGCAAATATTGACTCTTTGCATCAACTTCATGTAATTGTCAATAAAAGCCTTTGACACTTATGAAATGCTTGTAATTATACTTCAGTATTCCATAGTAACATCTGACAAAAATATCTAAAGACACTGAAGCAGCAAACTTTGTGGAAATTAATATTTGTGTCATTCTCAAAACTTTTGGCCACGACTGTATACTTTTGTTTCAAAGTAGATTTATGTGACCCTAATTTAGCCCACTGCAGTAAAAGGTTAAAGCGATCGTTCACCCCAAAATCAAAACTCGTCAGACATTTTTATTCCTCAAAAGTGTTGATATTTGCAATTGAAGCGTAAAAGATTTCTCGGTTTGACACAACACCCCTTTTGATGTATGAAGACATCTGACAAATATAGCTATTTTTTCCCCTTTAGCATCTACAATTTTCAAGATAGGTGACAATTTGGTGACTCTTAAATGCTTGTTTGGTGGATACATGCACAAGATCTCATCCCCTTTACTTCATCTTGCTCATCATTGCCACAACCGGACATGGCTAGGCTAACATGGCTAGGCTAACAGCGCTAGGCTAACATGGCTAGGCTAACATGGCTAGGCTAACAGCGCTAGGCTAACATGGCTAGGCTAACATGTCTAGGCTAACAGCGCTAGGCTAACATGGCTAGGCTAACATGGCTAGGCTAACATGGCTAGGCTAACATGACTAGGCTAACATGGCTAGGCTAACAGCGCTCAAAAGTAACTCAATAGACCTTTTCTATCAAATTCACATAATCCATAATAATGGATTATTAGACCTCTATCCATCTCCCATAGTGAGTGTATATTACGTAGGCATCTCCAGAATACAAACACACTTCTGACAGTCTAGTATCTCCTCATGGGTGAATTTCACCAAGCCTCTGCTTGGCTCATAGCAACGTACCAAACCACCACTAAATACCGGCTGGTCCAGATTGGGTGTTTACCTATGGGTGGTACAGTCTAACACACACTGTCTGGTTTGGCAAAGATCTAGAACAGACTAGAGAGTATGATTGATGCATGGTCTATGAGTACATGCTCCGGGGTGAGGTTTCCCCTAGGTACAGAGTTAGGATCAGCTTCCCCTCCACCAGCCCTAATCTTAACCATTAGTGGAGGAAAAGCAAAACTGACCCAAGATCAGTGTCCAGCGGAAACTTCACCCTACACCGTGTCTCCATAATCCAGTCTAGTTGGCGACATGGACAAAGTATTTTAGCAACAACTCACACCTTATCAACGGCATCACAATCCACCAAAACTAAAAAATAATATTAATAATAATAATAACAATAAAACTCCAAACAATAAACAACTCTTATATATAATTAAAACATGTCATTATTTTGGGACAAGAATGACAAAAGCATAAAATAACATAATGGCTTAATTTATACTTAGTCGGAGAGTGACAAACCCGAAAAGACAATGTTACTTCTCTAAGTTGCTTTGGTCTTATGTACAAGGTGGGTACTTCAAACATTCAAACCTCTTTAGTAAGTTAGAAAATGGCTTCTGTGTTCTGTAAATGTTCTTATAAAATAATTATCTTCAAGAGATCTCCCTTAATCTTCCCTGCTTAGTGACGTTTGCTGCTGATTGATTCTCCTCGCCTTCTGATCGATCTCCGCTGTATTCTGTTACTGGGGGAGGGCACTGCTGTTGGAAAGAGAAACAAACATTACCTTCATAGATTCATACATTACCTTCAATGATTCAAAAGTAATTTCATAGCATCAGACAAAATTACAATAATGCAAAGCTTCACTGAAAAATACAGTGACATTTTCGCCAGCCTACAGGGAACCTCGATTTCCACCTTTCTAACGATCATTTCAATAGCAGAGTTCTTAACGAGAATTGGAAGTGTGTCAATGTGGGACTAACCTACAGGTATGTTTATAGAGTGTTGAAAGAGCAAAAGAGTGTGTACTACTCACCGCCCATGCATTCCACCTGTGGCTTCTCCCACTGTCCGTCTGCCATGCAGCGCACCAAAGGCAGGTGGCGCTGTAGGAGGCCTGGGTTACACTGGTAGCGGATGATGGAACCCACAGTGTACTGCTCCCGCCTTCTGCCGAACATCTTGGCATTCTCCACCTCTGGCGGTGCGCCACAGTAGACTGGGGAACAGTGATCAGTAAATCAATCAATAAACAAATTAAAATTAGAATTTATGATATTTATTGGTAGCAAATTATTTTTAAGGATACCTGCCTAATGAGTATAAAACATTAATAAGTTGTAACACCAACACAGGTATAAGATAACCACACATCATGATGGCGAAGGTACAGTAAAACGTGTTTTTAAGAAAACAATTACCAGTGCCCATCCAGACTCTAGAACACAATTCTTGAATTCTAACCCCTGATCCCTGTGTGTACCTGGGCCAGTCTTGCAGGTGAAGGGCAGGTGGTAGTTGCAGGGAACGTCGTTCCATTGGCCGTTCTCGTGCCAGATCATCACCACACAGTCTTCTCCAGAGTTAAAGTAGTTATCCGGCTGGTTTGGCCGCCAGTTCTCAAATTGCTGCAGGGAGAGGAGAGCAACATTGGTAGGAAGTTACAAAGACCATTTATGTTTCTGTTGGTTTCTTGTTTTCAGTGTAGAAAACCCAGAAATCAGGAGAGTAAGTAAGTAGGCTATAGCATGCTGATCCGAATCTACAGGTACAGTATGAACAGTGTATGAATGCGGTAGGCTACAGTATGAACAGTGTATGAATGCACAGGTACAGTAAGAACAGTGTATGAATCTACAGGTACAGTATGAACAGTGTATGCATGTATAGGTATAGTATGAGCAGTGTATTAATGTACAGGTACAGTATGAACAGTGTATGAATCGACAGGTACAGTATGAACAGTGTATTAATGTACAGGTACAGTATGAACAGTGTATTAATGTACAGGTACAGTATGAACAGTGTATGAATGTACAGGTACAGTATGAACAGTGTATTAATGTACAGGTACAGTATGAACAGTGTATGAATGCACAGGTACAGTATGAACAGTGTATTAATGTACAGGTACAGTATGAACAGTGTATTAATGTACAGGTACAGTATGAGCAGTGTATGCATGTACAGGTACAGTATGAGCAGTGTATTAATGTACAGGTACAGTATGAACAGTGTATGAATCTACAGGTACAGTAAGAACAGTGTATTAATGTACAGGTACAGCATGAACAGTGTATGAATCTACAGGTACAGTATGAATAGTGTATGCATGTACAGGTATAGTATGAACAGTGTATTAATATACAGGTACAGTATGGACAGTGTTTGAATGAGGTAGGCTACAGTATGAACAGTGTTTGAATGCGGCAGGCTACAGTATGAACAGCGTATGAATGCGGTAGGCTACAGTATGGACAGTGTTTGAATGCGGTAGACTACAGTATGGACAGTGTATGAATGTGGTAGGCTACAGTATGAATGGTGTTTGAATGCGGTAGGCTACAGTATGAACAGTGTTTGAATGCGGTAGGCTACAGTAGGAAATGTTGGGAACCACTGGGGGAGAGCACTTTGAGTGGGGACTATGTTCTGTGCTAACCCACTTTCTCTGTAGTGTGTCTGTCTGCCTGACTCACCAGTGGTGTGCCATCTATCCAGCGGAAGTCATTCTCCACTGTCTTGTCATTGAGCCCAATCCACTGGTAGTCCTGGCCGTTGGCTGGAGGGGGGGAGAGAGTGAAGGGATATTCTCTCTCTTTCTCTCTCTCTCTCACATCACACACACACACACACACACACACGCACACACACACAGGCACACACACACAGTCAAACACACAGGCCTTTACTCACAGTTGACAAAGTGCTGTTCCTCTGGGGTGATGATGCTGACCAGGTGAGCGCTGAGGTCTCGGCAGCGCTGCTCGGCGTCCAGCCAGGTCTCTCTCTCGGGGAAGTGCAGGTAACAGTTGCCCTGAAACTTAGTCCACCCCTCCTCACAATCCTGCTCGTCTGTGGCGTCAACAGCAGGGGGCGATAATGAGACAGAGGATACCACACCCCGAAGAAGTCCAGTTTATTACAGACACTCAAATACATTTACATTAAATAGGAGGGAATACTGTTCAACACCACATATGACACCATAGATGTTTTATGGAGGCTGTGTTTGTTCTAGAACTGCAGCCATTTTTCTATGCTCCATTATTAGTCCAACTATAATCAGTGATTTCTTTCAGTCCAACCTATGGTGTGATAAATATTACTGCACCTTGGTGAAAATACTGTATTTTCCAGGACCTATTAACTATCAACTTGATTCACTGCTTGAGAACACTGGCAACACAAATTTACTTTGGGCCACTTTGAGGTATATGACATTTTTTGGAAGGGGTGAAACATCCATCAAGCATCCATTTAACCCACAACTACAGGGTTTGGTGACCAAATCCTTCTGCTTTAGCCAACGTGTTGTTGTTCTGCAAAACAAGCCAAAAATGTACAACCAGAAAATTTTTATTTCCATAATGCATTTGTGTTTTAAAAACTAAAGCACAAACAAAAAACAACTGGGAAATTAGCACAGAGGGTCTCTTGGGTAGTCTTTAACTAAATAATAATTGGTTGTGATACTTTAAATATACAACAAATCATCTAAATAGTCAGTCTAGTGAGTATCTCAAAACAGTAAATGAGTTTCTGTAGTGAGTATCTCAAAACAGTTAATGAGTTTCTGTAGTGAGTATCTCAAAACAGTTAATGAGTTTCTGTAGTGAGTATCTCAAAACAGTTAATGAGTTTCTGTAGTGAGTATCTCAAAACAGTTAATGATTTTCTGTAGTGAGTATCTCAAAACAGTTAATGAGAGTTTCTGTAGTGAGTATCTCAAAACAGTTAATGAGAGTTTCTGTAGTGAGTATCTCAAAACAGTTAATGAGTTTCTGTAGTGAGTATCTCAAAACAGTTAATGAGAGTTTCTGTAGTGAGTCCCTCCCAACAGTTAATGAGAGTTTCTGTAGTAAGTCCCTCCCAACAGTTAATGAGAGTTTCTGTAGTGAGTCCCTCCCAACAGTTAATGAGTTTCTGTAGTGAGTCCCTCCCAACAGTTAATGAG